>JAREIS010000901.1:0-39907 GCA_030060385.1 Muscicapa striata striata
TCACTTGGAGTTCCTGAGAGGTTTCTTCAGCTCCCTCTCAGGCACTGATGTTCAGGGCCTCAGCACAAACCCTGAGCAGGTCAATAAATTCCTTGTGCTGTGTGTGTGCTGCTAATCTGGGCTGGGCTCCTGGCACAGAAGGAGATGCTAGCAACCAAGAAGGGCTTCAAAAACATATTTCTCCAGATGAGCAGATTTTCTTCCAGCCCAGGCGGGCTGGGGCACTGCCTCCAGCCGCCCCAGGCACAGCACAGAGGCAGAGAGAGCTTCAATCTGTCAGGGCTGGGAAGATGCTCAGATGTGATCAGGACAGAATCACTCCTAGCCCTTGACACAGGAAGCCTCTGGCTGCAGGACAATGCAGCTGCAGCTCCTGGAGTGATCTCCTATAGCTGGAACATCCCAATGCCTGCAGACTCTGTGAGTACATTCTGTGATTATCTCTTGTGTAGAGCATGCAGGATTGCCCAGGGCTGTCCTGCAGAGCAGGGTCCTGCAGCCCAGGGCACTGTGTTGGAGCAGGGACTCTGCTGCCTGCCGGGGACAGCTCTCAGCCAGCCCTGGGAGCTGCTCCCAGCGCTGGGGGACAAGGTCTGGGTGGAAGGAGACAGTTGGTAAGGCTTGGAAGTGTTCTCCTTGTGTGGTGAGGATGCTGCATTGTTCAAGACTGCTCCCAGCATGAGATTTAACTCCAGAACATTTCAAATAGATTATTTAGGGAACACAGTGAGGCAGAAGGTTCAAAGAAGAGAAAATCTTGATTTTTTTAATCTACTGCTCTGGGTTGCCTAGATGGGAAATTGCACATACATATTCATCTCTCAGTTCAGGTTGGGAAAAATAAAAAAAATTTGTCTCAGATCTTAATAAACAAGGCAGTGGCAGAAATCAGCACAGGGTCCCTTACAGGCAGCATCAGTGTTGCTTTTCCAGCCTCCTCAGGGTTGCTGTGATGTTGCCATCAGACCCTGCAGAGGCAGAGCTGCCTGTGCTGGGAGGGGTCTGCAGGGAAGAGCTGAGCCCCCAGGGCTGGGCTGGGCTCTTGGAGCACTAGCAGAGCCCAGCCTTGGGCACAGGGAAGCAGCTGCTGGCAAGGACAGCTTCAGGCAGAAGAGGCCTGGGCAGGCAGTGGGGGAAAGCGCCACCAAGCTGGACTGGGATATTTAAAGTCCTCTCAAAACTGAATTATTCCATGATTACTTTTCTTACAGATCCCCATGTGAAAACACAGCAATGTCCAACAGCAGCTCCATCAGCCACTTCCTCCTGCTGCCATTGGCACACACGCGGCAGCTGCAGCTCCTGCACTTCTGCCTCTTCCTGGGCATCTCCCTGGCTGCCCTCCTGGCCAACGGCCTCATCATCAGCGCCGTAGCCTGCAGCCACCACCTGCACACCCCCATGTTCTTCTTCCTGCTCAACCTGGCCCTCACTGACCTGGGTTCCATCTGCACCACTGTCCCCAAAGCCATGCACAATTCCCTCTGGGACACCAGACACATCTCCTACTCAGGATGTGCTGCACAGCTCTTTTTTTTTCTATTCTTCATTTCATCAGAGTATTTCCTTCTCACCATCATGTGCTATGACCGCTACGTGTCCATCTGCAAACCCCTGCACTACGGGACCCTCCTGGGCAGCAGAGCTTGTGCCCACATGGCAGCAGCTGCCTGGGCCAGTGCCTTTCTCAATGCTCTGCTGCACACGGCCAATACATTTTCCCTGCCCCTGTGCCATGGCAATGCCCTTGGCCAGTTCTTCTGTGAAATCCCACAGATTCTCAAGCTCTCCTGCTCCAAATCCTTTCTCAGGGAGCTTGCGCTCATTGCAGTTGGTACCTGTTTAGCACTCAGTTGTTTTGTGTTCATGGTTTTCTCCTATGTGCAGATCTTCAGGACTGTGTTGAGGATCCCCTCTGAGCAGGGAGGGCACAAAGCCTTTTCCACCTGCCTCCCTCACCTGGCCGTGGTCTCCCTGTTTGTCAGCACTGCAGTTTTTGCCAACTTGAAACCCCCCCCTCAATCTCCTCCCCATCCTTGGATCTGGCCCTGTCAGTTCTGTACACAGTGGTGCCTCCAGCCCTGAACCCGCTCATCTACAGCCTGAGGAATCAGGATCTTAAGGCTGCACTGTGGAGACTGATGACTGGAGGATTTCAGAAACATTAAACTGCTGGCCAATTTCTGCAAATCATTTGTAATAAATGTCATCTTTGAAAAAACTAGTTGGTATGATTCTCAGTGGTTTTCTCTTTCTTTTAATTCTTCACTTATGTTCACAAAGTATTGCCATTGTTTCTGCCCTTCTTTAAATTTTTCTACTCTCTATTCTTGCTGTGGCCCATAGAGTGGGTCTATGAGAAGCTGTGCTCTTGGTGGCTTTAAATGAACTAAAGGATCTCCCTCCCAGCAAAATTTTCCCTAGAGATGCCCCTTCTGTTCCCTTCTCTGGAGCTGCAGCAGCAATGTCTATGTGCAGAGCTGGGGGCAGATCAGAGCTGGCACAGCAGCTGTGCCCAGCAGCAGCAGCAGCACTTGGTGTTGCCAGTGCTGCTCCCGTGCCACTGCCCCGCTGCTCTCCTGCCCCTCATGTTGCTGCAGGGCCTGAGTGCTCTCGGGGCCGGGCACAGCCCTGGGGGTGGCAGTGCTGGGGCTGCAGCAGGGACAGGCCATGGGCACTTCTGGGGCAGCGCTGATGCCTCAGGGCAGGGCCTGGGGGCTCCAGGCTCCTTGGCCAGGTCTCTCCAGAACACTTGGCCAGGCCAGTGCTGAGCAGAGAAAACCCCTGTGAGCAGCCCCAGGCTGGCCGTGGGCAGGCTGGGGGCAAACAGCATGGCTGGTGCTCTGCAAGGTCCCTGCAAGGGGGAGACCCTGGCAAAGAGCAGCAGAGCAGGGGCTGATCCATCCCCACTGTGCTCGACACCCCAGGGCAGCGTCCCAGAGCGTCCTCATGCACCTGCCAACAACATCCCCCCTCTGCAGCCCTGGCCTCTCCCCCAGCTCACACAGGTGCCCCATCCTTGCAGGCACAGACACGGCAGCATTGGCTCAGGAGCCCCTGTTTGCATTGCACAGAGCAGGCGTCAGCCCCCCATGGTGCTGCTGTGGGGAGATGGAGCTGAGTGAGCACAAATGCCATCAGCCCTGGGGCCAGCAAGGGCTGGGGGATGGGAGGGAAATCACTCAGGTTTGTCGTGGCCTCTGCAGTCAGCCAGAAAGTTTGTTCCCATGAGCTGTGGGATTCCTGTCCCACTGCAGATATTGTTGCTCAGAGCCAGGGCTGCCTGGCAGCCACACCCAAACTGCCCTGAGCATTTCCTCTCTTTCATCTTTGCTTTCTTTAATTTTCCTGGTCCAGATTTTTCTATTTTGCCCATCCACTGTTCCATCGCCTGCAAACAGCCCCACCCTGTTTGCCCTTTCCACACTTGCCCCAATCCCCATTTCACTTCCTGAGTTGGCACCATGGGAACATCCCCTGGGGAGCAGGACCATCCTACAAGTGCTTCAGGAATTGTCTGCAGGGTCCTGCAGTGCCTCGTGCTGCTCCCTTGCCTGAGGCACCACAGGCCAGGGTGGCACATCTGGGCTGCTGTGTCTGGGTGTGGGGCTCCCTGTTCTGGGCAATGAGGAGGGGCTGGAGAGGCTCTGCAGGACTGACAGGATGGGCTTTGGGGCTGTGTGGAGAAGCTGAGGGAGCTGGGCTGCTGGAGCTTCTGAAGAGGAGGCCCAGGGCTCATCCTGCAATTGCTCCAGGGGCTTTCCATGGGAGTGGGAGCATTACAAAATATGCAGTAAAATAAAAAACTCCTTAACACCAATGTAGCATTAAAAAGCAGCATTCTTTATTCGGCTGGATGCACGAGGGGACAGCTCCTCCCAGAGCCGTGCATAGTGAGTACATAAAAGTCTCTGTTTATATTTTGTATTTTGCATACATATTAATTGATTGTCCTGGACTAAACACACCAATGATAATCATTTCCTCAAAATCATTAACATATTCCCACTCCTCTCCCCTTTACCCATGCGTTCTTCTGTCCTGGGGGTCTCTCTGGTGGTCCCTGGTAGTCGTGGACCCTGTGTTCCAGTCAGTCTGGCTGAGCTGGCAGGACACTGAGGCTGGTGAACTTCCAGTTCCCCTTCTTACACAATGGGCATTGTGCAGTTTGCAGAGGCCAATGGTTTTGGAGAACAAGCATTGTGTTAGCTCAGCTGGGGTGGGCAATTTATCATCTAGTGACATGAGGTCACAGAGTGGACTATGACATCACAGAGTGGGCTATGTGAGGTCATTGAGAATCACAGGCTGTCTCTGTGACATCATAAAGCTGACTGTGACATCACAGGGCAGAGGTCTGACATCACAGGGACTATGTGACATCACAGCAGGGGCTGTGTGAGGTCACTGGGTTGGTCACTCTGCCCCAGCCCCCCCCTCACAGTTTCCCCAGACAAGTCCAATGCTGTTCATGCCCAGCAGGGTCCCCTGTCCCTCTGTATCCCCCTGCTCCACCTGGAGCCACAGCCTCCCCCAAGGATGTTCCACAAATCAATGCCCAGAGCCTGACACAGGGACAAGTGGCCAGGGCTGTGTGACCAGGACATCAAGGACAGGGATTATCCAGGTCACTGGGGCCTGGTTTGGGTTCCCCAGGGCAGGAAAGATGTCTGGCAGCTGGAGCAGGGTGAGGGAAGGGCCTCCAAGGTGGATCTGGAGCCCTTTGGCTGTGAGGAGAGGCTGAGGGAGCTGGGCTTGTCCAGCCCAGAGCAGGGAAGGCTGAGGGGCTCCTCATCCCAGCCTGGACTAGAGGAGACAAAATGAGTCAGGCTGGTTACAGCATTTCCTCAACATCAAAATCACATGATTCCCCCCTTCTCCATCCACCACTGACAATTTTGCAAATTGGGCATTTTTCAAGCTGTTTTAAGCGCTCTCCAGTCAGAGAATCCTTGTAAAACACTTTATTGCATTTACACGGGTAACAGAATTATCTTTGTCAAAAATTGGTTCTGTATACAAATCCCTTGTGACTGGTGGATATGTCAGATGCTGCTGGGACATCTCACGTTGCTGAGGGAGGAGTTTTGCATGTTATTTTAATTGCATCATGTTTACATTTTTGTTATTTTTATGTTTGTAATTAAGAGACATTTTCTGTGCCTCTGAGTCTCAGCAGTTCCTGACCCCCAAAGGACACAAACCTGATGAGTTGTGGTTCCCACTGCAGTGGTGGGCCTTGCACCTCCCTCCATCCCCACAGCAGAGCTCCCTTGTCCCAGAAAGTGCCTGGCAATGCAGGGATGAAGGAAACAGGACAGGCTGGGGGGATCAGGGGCAGGGCACGGCCAGGGATTTGGGGTGGTTGTGAGCCCAGGGCAGGAGCCGGCCCTTGGCCTTGGTGAACCTCATCCAATTGTCCTGGGCCCATGGCTCCAGCCTGTGCAGATCCCTCTGCAGAGCTTCCTGCCTTGCAGCACAGCCACACTCCCAGCCAGCTTGGGCTCACCTGGACACTGACTGAGGGTGCCCTCGATGGCCTTGTCCAGATCAGCAATAAAGAGATTGAACTGCCCTGGCCCCAGTCCTGAGCCCTGGGCACCCCCCTGGATGTGGCTCCATTGCCCAGCACTCCTTGGGCTGGACTTCTGTTTTTTATGGAGCTGTGCCTGCCTTTGATTTTGTTTGCTGACAATGAATGAACATCCCTCTGTGTCTCAGGCAGCTCCTTCTCCAAGAAAAACAGGTGGGAGTTGGTGCCAAGGAGCTGAAAGCTGTAGGCAGAGCCTGGAGTGGAAGAAGCTCAGATTTGCAGAAGGCTGCTCTGAGTGCCAGGGGTTGGATGAGGGAAATGGTGGGGTGGGGGTAGGGACAGAGTCTGATTGATTGTCACACATAAAGGTTTTTTATTTTCCTATCTGTTCAGACTACATTAGGAGGTGCTCAGGATCAGTATCAACTGAAGATTGTTGGTATCAATCTATAAATAGGAAAACAAAACTAAACAGGATTAATAAAACCCCTGTATTTTTTTAAATATAGTGTATTCTCTCTGAATACTCTTCTGAAATCTGTTTAGGTAACCATAGAAGAATTAAAGACTTAAAATGAAATTATTCCCAGGGGTTTGTCTTGCTCAGGTGTTTGGAAATTTTAATGAGCCTTTGTCACTGAATTCCTGAACTGAAGAGCTGAAGACTGAGCAAGCCTCTGGAGAACTAAAATTCATCAGGGAACCTCCATGCTGCTGAGGATCCATCCTGAGCAGAACAGGAATTAATAGATTCCAGGACTTTCCAGGATGCTCAAGAGCTGTGAGCTCACTGATGCAGAAAGAAAACTCTCTTACCAGGTAAAGTTAGAAAGTGGTATGTTTATTACAATGGCAGGCACACCCAAAAGAAATCTCTCACAAGGATGTGAGACTACACAGGGCTCTTGCCTGCTTTTATCCACAAAAGTCTTACATATTCATATCATTACCCATTACACCTGTACATATGCATTACCGAATCCCCCCTAGCCCCGCTTCATATTACAATTAGCTCAAAGTCGTTTTACTCTTGGGCAGTTCCTTCCTCCAAATGGGTCATTGGGTGTTTGAAATGGGTCAGTGGTCTCCTAATGATGAAGTCAGGGAGTCTTCCGCTCCTTCAACTTTTCACCTTTGTCTTGTTGGCAGGCTCTCTGGCCCTTTGGCCACAGTTCAAGGTCCCAACCTGGTTCTGGCTGGTTTTGGGGTCCGGGTGCAGTTATGGTTTCTTCAGTATAACAATATCCCAACTGTCTGTCTTGACACTGCAAAGTCAAGCAAGTGATTTATTGTCTTGGCTCTACTGGCTCAGCCACTCTCTACACTCCTTCTACTCTAATCATTTTATGTATAGCTTCTATCCTTCAGCTAAGCTCTTAACCCTTTGATTTTTGCTTCCCTACTCTTTCCCATGCCTCCAAATCAATCGTAGAAAAGAGTACTTTGACTAGCATGCTCCCTGCCCCGAGTCCTATTGCCTCTTGTAAAGGTGCTTGTGTGTTTTCTTTTGTTTGGTTTCTGGTCCAGGATGCTATAGGACTATTTGGGGAAAAATCCTCATGTTCACTATTTTCATGATCACTCTTAGGCAATGGGGGAAATAATTTAGGGGTAAGTGAGGGAAGAGATGGCTCAGCTTGTTTCTTCCTTGAGGGAGCTGGAGTAGTGACAGGAGTTAATGATCCCTTTGAATCTTCCTTTTCCTTTGACTTTTCAGGGGGTGGTCTGTATAGGTCAATTAGTTCCTGTTCTTGTGCCTCTGTTTGATAAACCTTATCAGAACAGGAACAGTGCTGGTTTATTGAGCACAGACTGCAGCATCGCTTAGGATTCCCTCTATTAGCCTTTCTGTCCTTTTCAAGGGCCAATACCAAGGGATCAGAGGGGGATCTGATGCTACAATCTCTCTGCCACTCGGGATGATTCCTGAGAGAGAGAAACATATCTGCGTATGTCACCTCCTCCCATTTCTGTCCTCTCCTGCAATAAAACCTCATAGTCTGAAGTTCCAGCTTGTGGCCATCTGAGACCTTCTCCCAGCTTATAAAGGGGCCATCATTGCACGCAAAATTCGATCAAACTTCACTTATTTTCAGTGTCCCCATCTCCTACTAACTCTTTCCAGTGTGTTAAAACACAGCCTAAAAGTCTAGCCTTAGATATCTCCTTGCTTTGACTAGCACCCATTATCTCCTTCTTCTTGTGTTACCCTGCTTCCACCCAAATTTCTCTCCACACAGCCTCACTGTCCTTTCCCAATCTTCCCCCCACACACACACCCAAGTTGCAGGTACTAAATGTGATTTTCCACACACAAACTTTAGAATATTAGTTTCAAAATCAGCTTGTTAGGATGCCTTGATTTACACTGAGGGCATAGCCTTTACCATCTCTCAGAGGAACAATACTAATGTTTTTCAGAAGTCCTACACTGTAACAGTAACCACAAAGGGTGCCATCCTCTAGAAGCCCCAAAAGCCTCATAACACTTGCACAGGCAAATTATTCCACTTCTTCTCTCTTGAATGTCCAGACTCTCTTGTGCAGGCTGTTCCCAGTCCAAAGCTACCAATCTCCCTGCTGAGGTTCTATATATTCCTTCCAGATTAACCTTATAATTTCCTCTTCCTCTCCAATCGTTCACTGGACTCACAAATTCCCAATGATCCTGTCCAAACCACTGAGGGAGGAGGATTCCTTCTATTCTTCTAGGCATGATTTAAAATATCAAACCACCACAATATAACTCTGGCAGCCCACAAATGCGGCCCGTTATATTTTAAATTCCCAAAGGATCAGAACACACCACTGCAGGATGGAAGTTCCTTTAATTTGTCTTGCCAGACTTACACCGTTCTTTCATTCGCTCTCAGCTGAGGGTAGTTCCCAGTCAAAAGCCAAAAAGAACTAGTTTGGCTTGAGTATACTCCTCCCAAAAGTACCCCATCTATTCTCCCATCCTCTCACCTTACAGTGGTCCCCTTCTGTATTCAAAAACTCTCCTGGCTCAAGCTGAAGCCATCTAGAAAGAGCTGCCTAGATGGCCAAGCTCCTTCAGCTTGTGCTGGAGCTTCAGCAGCCACTCCTATCAGCAAACTACAACACAGCAGCCAACAACACAGCCCAAGGAACAACACAGGAAACAGGGCAAAATTACCAGTTTTTTGCATTTATAACTTTTGTCACAAGGTGGCAATCTTACTCTAAAATACACAATGACCAGCGGCGGCAGGGGACCGGTTAACTCTGAACACCAAGTGTTACAGGAATAGTGTCCCCCATAAACAGGAATTCCCCATACACAACCCGAATCCCAGAGTAAAAATCACTGTGGGGAAGGGTATCTCTTTATTAAGGGACAAGGTATTCACCTCTTGTCAACACAGCACACAGCATGCAGCAATTCCAAATGGTTTACCCAATCACTTCGCCTTTCTCCAGCGGTTTTGGTCGCACAAAAACAAAAATGCCGATCCCAGCTCCTACTTGCCTCGTACTAAGTACATCTCACCAATCACAATCACAGTCACTCACAAAGTGTGCCAAAGTGGCTGTGGATTTCTCTGGCGCCACCAGGACCTTCCTGGAGCTCTGCTGTGGGGATGGAGGGAGTTGCAAGTGCCAGCACTGCAGTGGGAACCACAACTCATCAAGTTTGTGTCATTTGGGGTTCAGGAACTGCTGAGACTCAGAGGCACAGAAAATGTCTCTTCATTGCAGACATAAAAAATAACAAAAATGTAAACATGATACAATTAAAATAACATGCAAAATTCCTCCCTCAGCAATGAGAGATGTCCCAGCAGCATCTGACATATCCACCAGTCACAAGGGATTTGTATACAGAACCAATTTTTGACCAAGATTCTTCTGTTACCCATGTAAATGCAATTAAGGTGTTTTACAAGGATTCTCTGACTGGAGTGCGCTTAAAGCAGCTGGAAAATGCCCGATTTGCAAAATTGTCAGTGATGGATGGAGAAGGGGGAATCGTGTGATTTTGTTGTTGAGAAAATGCTGCAACCAGCCTGACTCATTTTGTCTCCTCTAGTCCAGGCTGGGATGAGGAGCCCCTCAGCCTTCCCTGCTCCGGGCTGGACAAGCCCAGCTCCCTCAGCCTCTCCTCACAGCCAAAGGGCTCCAGCCCCACCTTGGAGGCCCTTCCCTCACCCTGCTCCAGCTGCCAGACATCTTTCCAATGACCTGGATAATCCATGTCCTTTACGTCCTGGTCACACAGCCCTGGCCCCTTGTCTGTGTGTCAGGCTCTGGGGGTTGATTTGTGGAACATCCTTGGGAGAGGCTGTGGCTCCAGGTGGAGCAGGGGGATACAAAGGGACAGGGGACCCTGCTGGACATGAACAGCTTTGGACTTCTCTGGGGAAACTGTGAGGGAGGGTTGGGGCAGAGTGACCAACCCAGTGATCTCACACAGCCACTGTTATTTTATGCAGCCCGCATGATGTCACAGCCAGCTCTGTGATGTCATAGAGAGACAGCCTATGATGTTTTAGCTGCTCGATGACCTCACAGAACCTACTCTGTGATGTCATTGCCCACCCTGTGACCTCATGTCACTAGATGATAAATTGCCCACCCCGGGTGAGCTAACGCAATGCTTGTTCTCCAAATCCTCTTGCCTCTGGAAACTGCACAATGCCCGTTGTGTAAGAAGGGGAACTGGAATTCACCAGCCTCAGTGTCCTGCCAGCTCAGCCAGGCTGACTGGAACATTGGGGTCCACGACTACCAGGGACCACCAGACAGAGCCCCAGGACAGAAGAATGCATGAGTAAAGAAAAGGGGAAATACGTAATGATTTTCGGGAAATTATTATCATATATGTGTTTAGGTGGGACAATCAATGAATATGTATGCAAAATACAGAATAGAAACAAACTTCCCTGTACTCAGCATGCATGGCTTTGGGAGGAGCTATCCCCCTGTGCATGCAGCCAAATAAAGAATGCTGCTTTTTAATGCTGCATTGGTGTTCAGGAGTTTTTTCTGTTACTGAATTTTTGGTAACACTCCCACTCCCAAGGAAAGCTCTGTCTCCTGCTGTTCACAAACAGAGAAGAGTTGGTGGGAGATGTGGTGGTCAGAGGCTGCCTGGGGTACAGTGGCCACAAAATAACTGAGTTTTCAATATTCTGTGAAAGAAGGAGGGGCAGTAAGAAAACTTCTACACTGCAGTTATGGAAACCAGACTTTGGCCTATTCAGGATGCAGATTTGGAAAGTACAAATTCAGGTTCTGACTTTTTTTATGGGAAAAAGCCCTTAAAACCAGAGGTGTCCAGAAAGGATGGAAATACCTCAAGAAAGTAATCTTAAGGAGGAAGGAGCAGCCTGTGCCATTCTGCAAAAAGATGAGCCAGTGAAGCAAATGGCCTGGCTGGGCAAGGAAATTTTGTGGAAACTCAGAGAAAAAAGATCAGAGAAGTCAGGAAGTGTTTAAGGATTTTGTTAAGTCATGCAGAAAGGAAATTAGAGAGGTGAAAGCTCCATTATAACTTTACCAGACCACTTCTGTGAAAATTTCTATTTTTACAAAAAAAAAAAAAAAAAAAAAAACAGAAAAAAAAAAAAACCTAATAGCAAAATGAGGAATAAGGAGAATGTCTACTCTTTATTGGACAGAGTGGGGAATATAGTAACTAAAAAAGAGGGAAAGGCTGAAGTACTTAACACCTTGTTTATCGCAATTTTCAATATTAAGAAAAGTTTTCCTCAGGACAAGTATTCTCCTGAGCTGGTAGATGTGAACAGGGAGCAGAACAGATCCCTGTAATCCAAGAGGAAGCAGCTGGAGACCTGCTGAGACACTCAAAATCTCAAAGGTGTCTCTGGGACCAGATGAGATCCATCCTAGGGGGATGAGAGAGCTGCTGGATGAGCTCCCCAAGCTGCTCTCCATCATTTCTCATCAGTCCTGGCTCACCAGGGAGGTCCCAGAGGACTGGAGGTGCCAATGTGAGCCCATCCCCAAGAAGGGCTGGAAGGAGGATCTGGGGAACTCCAGGCCTGTCAGCCTGACCTGGGTGCCCAGCAAGGTGATGGAACAGATCACCTTGAGTGCCATCACAGGGCACCTACAGGATGGGTGAGGGATCAGAGCCAGCCAGTGTGGTTTTCAGAGGGGCAGGTCATGCCTGATCTCCTTGTATGACCAGGTGACCTGCCTGGTGGATGTAGGAAAGGCTGTGGATGTTTTGTGCCTGGACTTCAGCAAAGCCTTTGACACCGTGAGACACAGCATTCCCTGGAAAAGCTGCATCACACTGCTTGGACAGTTTAGTCTTTGCTGGGTTAAGAACTGGCTCGATGCTGGGCCCAGAGACTGGTGGGGATGGTGCTGCATCCAGTGTGTGTCCATTCACCAGTGGTGTCCCGAAGGGATCAGTGTTTGGCCCAGTCCTATTTGGCATCATTACTGATAATCTAGAGGAGGAGGCTGAGCCCTCATCAGCAGATTTGCACATGACACCAAGCTGGGTGTGAGTGTGGATCTGCTGGAGGGAGGACATTTAGGGGCTGGATGGTGTCCAGAGAAGGGCAACAAGGCTGGTGAGGGGTTTGGAACACAAGTCCTGTAAGGAGTGGCTGAGGGAGCTGAGGGTGTTTATCCTGGAAAAGAGGGGACTCAGGGGAGACCTCATCATTGTCTACAACTCCCTGACAGGAGGGTGCAACCAGAGGAGGTGTGCATTCTTTTCCCAGGGAACAGTGACAGGACAAAAGGACACAGCCTTAAGCTGCACCAGTGGATGTTTGGGCTGGACATTAGGAAATATTCTTCACCAAAAGCGTAATTGGGAATTGGAATGGGCTGCCCAGGGAGGTGAGTGAGTCACTGTCCCTGGAAGTGTTTCAGGAAAGACTGGATGTGGCACTGAGTGCCATGGGTTGGGTGACAAGGCACTGTTGAGTCTCAGGTCAGACTTGATGATCTCAAAGGTCTTTTCCAACTTGGTTGATTCTATGATTCTGTGATGATTGTGACACTGCAGGGCCCCAGGGAAGTAAGGTCCCATTGTGACATTCTCGGGCTCAATGGAACCAAGGTCCATTGACAACTCTGGGTCCTAGTGTAACCACAGAAGCCACAGTGACACAGTGGGCTTTGTTAAACCATGGGGCCATTGTCACACTGCAAGGACTCGTGGAACTAAGGGAACAATTTTGACACCTAGTGCCCCCTGGAACTAAGGGGACACTGCGATACTGCAGGGCCTCATGTACTTAGACACCACAGTGACACTAACACTGCAGGGTGTCATGGAACCAAGAATCCACTGTGACACTGCGGGATCTTGTGTAACCAGGGGTCCACTGTGATGCTGTGCAAACAAGGAGTCCATTGTGATGCTCTGGAACCTTAAGGAATTCAGGGGGCCCTGTCATTCCTTGGGGCTTCATGAAATCAAGAAGACAGTTGTGACACTTTTTGGCCTCGTGGAAACAAGGAGTCCATTGTGGCACTCTGGAACCTCGTATAACAATGGGACCATGGTGACACTGCAGGGCCCCATGGAATCAAGGGCCAGTGTTACTCTTTGGGGCCTCATGGAACCACGAAGATCACTGTGATACTGCTGGACCTCATATGACCAACAGGCCATTGTGACACTGCAAGGACTCGAGGAACGAAGGAAACAATTTTGACACCATGGTGCCCCCTGGGACCAAGAGGCCACTGGGACACTGTGGAACCAAGGAGAGCATTGCTGCACTGTAGACCTCATGGAACCAAAGTTTCCTTGTGAAATTGCAGGGCCCAGTGAAACAATGATGCATCGTGACACTATAGACCGTCATAGAATCGTGGAGACCATTGTGTCACTTCAGGCCCTCATGGAACTGTGCTGACACCAAGTTGGCTGGGAGTGTTGATCTCCTGGAAAATAGGAGGGTTCTGCACAGGGACCTGGACAGGCTGCATCCAAAGCCCAAATCCGACAAGGTGAGGTTTAACAAGACCAAGTGCCAGGTCGTGCACTTTGGCCACAACAACCCCTGCAGTGCTCCAGGCTGGGGACAGAGTGGCTGGACAGCAGCCAGGCAGAAAGGGAGCTGGGGTCACTGATGGGCAACAGGCTGGACATGAGCCAGCAGTGTGCCCAGGTGGCCAAGAAGGCCAATGGCATGTGGTCTGACTCAGGAATGGCGTGGCCAGCAGGACCAGGGCAGTGATTCTTCCCCTGTGCTCAGCACTGGTGAGGGAGCATCTTGAGTGCTGTGTCCAGTTCTGGACCCCAAATTTAGGAAGGACATGGAGGGGCTGGAGTGTGTCCAGAGAAGGGCAACAAGGCTGGTGAGGGGTCTGGAACACAAGTCCTGTGAGTAGCAGCTGAGGGAGCTGGGGATGTTTATCGTGGGGAAGAGGAGGCTCAGGGGAGACCTCATCACTCTCTACAACTCTTTGACAGGAGGGTGAAGGCAGGTGGGAGTCAGTCTCTTTTCCAAGGTAACAGTGACAGGATAAGAGGAGTCAGCCTTAAAGCTGCAACAGGGGATGTTTAACCTGGACATTAGGAAATATTCTTCATAAAAAGGGTGGTTAGGCATTGGAACGAGCTGCCCAAGGAGGTGGGTGAGTCACCATCCCTGGATATGGCACTGAGTGCCATGGTCTGGGTGACAAGGTGGTATCATGGCACAATTGGACTTGATGATCTCCAAGGTCTTTTCCAACCTGGCTGATTCTGTGACTCTCTGAAACCACCCTTGGAGCAGTTGCAGGATGAGCCCTGGGCCTCCTCTTCAGAAGGTTCAGCAGCCCAGGTCCCTCAGCTTCTCCAAAACCCCCCAAAGCCCATCCTGTCAGTCCTGCAGAGTCTCCCCAGCCCCTCCTCATTGCCCAGAACAGGGAGCCCCACACCCAGACACACCAGCCCAGATGTGCCCCATGGCCTCTGGTGCCTCCGGCAAGGGAGCAGCACAAGGCACTGCAGGACCCTGCAGACAATTCCTGAAGCACTTGTAGGATCATCCTGCTCCCCAAGGGACATTCTCATTGTGGCAACTCAGGAACTGAAAGGGGGAGTGGAGCCACTGAGGAAAGGGCAAACAGGGATGGGCTGTTTGCGGGAGAGGGGACAGGGATGGGCAATAGGAATAATTTTTTTACCAAGAAGGGGAAAGAAAGCAGAGCAGAAGCAGAGGAAATGCTCAGGACGTTTCGGGGTGGCTGCCAGGCAGCCCTGGCTCTGAGCAACAATATCTCGCAGTGGGACAGGAAACTCATGGCTGATGGGAACAAACTTTCTGGCTGCCTGCAGAGGCCATGACAAACCTGAGTGGTTTCCCTCCCGTCCCCCAGCCCTTGCTGGCCCCAGGGGCTGATGGCATTTGTGCTCACTCAGCTCCATCTCCCCACAGCAGCACCATGGGGGTGCTGACACCTGCTCTGTGCAATGCAAACAGGGGCTCCTGAGCCAGTGCTGCCGTGTCTGTGCCTGCAAGGATGGGGCACCTGTGTGAGCTGGGGGAGAGGCCAGGGCTGCAGAGGGGGGATGTTGTTGGCAGGTGCATGAGGACGCTCTGGGACGCTGCCCTGGGGTGTCCAGCGCAGTGGGGATGGATCAGCCCCTGCTCTGCTGCTCCTTGCCAGGGTCTCCCCTTGCAGGGACCTTGCAGAGCACCAGCCATGCTGTTTGCCCCCAGCCTGCCCACGGCCAGCCTGGGGCTGCTCATGGGGGTTTTCTCTGCTCAGCATTGGCCTGGTCAAGTGTTCTGGAGAGAGCCTGGCCAAGGAGCCTCGAGCCCCCAGGCCCTGCCCTGAGGCATCAGCGCTGCCCCAGCAGTGCCCATGGCCTGTCCCTGCTGCAGCCCCGACACTGCCACCCCCAGGGCTGTGCCCGGCCCCGAGAGCACTCAGGCCCTGCAGCAACACGAGGGGCAGGAGGGCAGCGGGACAGTGGCATGGGAGCAGCACTGGCAAAACCAAGTGCTGCTTCTGGGCACAGCTGCTGTGCCAGCACTGATCTGCCCCCAGCTCTGCATACAGACATTGCAGCTGCAGCTCCAGAGAAGGGAACAAAAGGAGAATCTCTGGAGAAAAGCTTGCTGGGAGAGAAATCTTTAAGTTCATTTAAATCCACAAAGAACGCAGCTACTCATTGACCATATCTGCAGGTCACAGTTAGGGCAGAGAAAATCAAAATGAAATATGGCACAAGGAATGGCATTTTACTTTGGAACCGTTAAAAAATAAAACAGTAAAAGAAATGAACAAACCAAAAATCAAACCAAGAAGAAGTATCAAAGATGACTTTCTTAAGAAGTGATTTCTAGAAAATGGCAAGCAGTTTAATGTTTCCAATACCATCCAGTCATCAGCCCCCACACTGCAGCCTTGAGCTCCTGGTTCCTCAGGCTGTAGATGACAGGATTCAGTGCTGGAGGCACCACCGAGTACAGAACTGACAGTGCTTTATCCAGGGATGGGAGGAGATGGAGGAGGGCTTCAGGTAGGCAAAAAATGAGGTGCTGAGGAGCAGGGAGAGCACGGCCAGGTGAGGGAGGCTGGTGGAAAAAGCTTTGTGCCGTCCCTGCTCAGAGGGGATCCTCAGCACAGCCCTGAAGATCTGCACATAGGAGAAAACCATGAACACAGAACACCCAAGTGCTAAACAGATAGAAAACAAAAGAAATCTAAGTTCCCTGAGGTAGAAGTTTGAACAGGAGAGCTTGAGGATGTGTGGGATTTCACAAAAGAACTGGCCAAGGGCATTGCCATGGCACAGGGGCAGGGAAAATGTATTGGCTGTGTGCAGCAGTGAATAGAGAAAGCCACTGGCCCAGGCAGCTGCTGCCATGTGGGCACAAGCTCTGCTGCCCAGGAGGGTCCCGTAGTGCAGGGGTTTGCAGATGGACATGTAGCGGTCGTAGCACATGATGGTCAGGAGGGAAAATTCTGTTGAGATGAAAAACAGAAAGAAAAAGAGCTGTGCAGCACATCCTGAGTAGGAGATGGCCCTGGTGTCCCAGAGAGAATTGTGCATGGCTTTGGGGACAGTGGTGCAGATGCAGCCCAGGTCAGTGAGGGCCAGGTTGAGCAGGAAGAAGAACATGGGGGTGTGCAGGTGGTGGCCGCAGGCTACGGCGCTGATGATGAGGCCGTTGGCCAGGAGGGCAGCCAGGGAGATGCCCAGGAAGAGGCAGAAATTCAGGAGCTGCAGCTGCCGCATGTGTGCCAATGGCAGCAGGAGGAAGTGGCTGATGGAGCTGCTGTTGGACATTTCTTCACTCTGGCCATGGAGTCCTATTGAAGGAGGAGACAATGACAAGTCAAGGGAGACTTTGCTGAGCAGTGTCCAAACCTTTTCTCCCTGCCCTGTCCATGCTGCTTTGTGCCACCCAATTTTCCTTTTTTTCAGAGCCCTTCCTTCAGCCTGCAGCTCGGCTGAGATCTCGCCCCGTTGCTGTGACAAGCTGGGGCTCTGCCCATAGACACCAAGGAATCAGCTCTGCTTTGCAGCAGTGGAATAATGGGAAAAGTGAGAGGAGCAAGTCCTGGAGCACCTGGGCAAGGCAAGGAGAGAGAGAGCCAGCCCTGAGGAAAAGCCTTTCCCTGGGAAGCCCTGCATAGCCCCTCCCAGGCAGCACCAGGGCAGGACAGTGGCCCTCAGGCCCTGGTCAGCAGGGAATGGCACATGGCAGGAGAGATGCCCTTCATGTCTGGTGCTGCTCTGACAGCCCAGGAGGGCACTGAGGGCCCCGAGCCCCCGGGCTGAGGGCTGTGCTGGCTGGGAGGGGACACCAGAGCTGTGCTGCTCAGGGCAGTGTCTGCCCTGCAGGGCAGGGCTGGCAGGTGCCACATCTGCCCTGCAGCAGGGCTTCCCTCAGCACTGCCTCCCTCCCTCCCTGCCCATGGCTCTGCTGCTGCAGCTGTCCCAGCCCGAGCTGTTCCTGTGGCCCTGGGCTCCTTCCCTGCCAGAGCTGCCAGAGCCCAGCCCAGCCCCTGGGCCAGCTCTGCCCTGCAGCTGCTCGGGGCTGCAGGGATTAAAGAACAGTTTCCCCAGGCCTGGGCACCATGGAAAGGTGATGCTGGATGGATCTGGAGGCTGGGGAGGTGGAGGCACCTGCTGAGGGTCCCAGGAAAATTCACTGTGATGGTTTAAGAGCCTCAGTCCCTGCTGTACCCTGCACAGCTGAGTTTCCATTCCCACAAAGCTGTGCCTGGGGAAAAGTGGGAACACAGATTCACGAAAGCAGGAAACTCATGCCTTGAATGAGCTCATGAAAAGTCCCTCAGAAATGACCTGAGCATGAGCTGGAGCTCTGAGCTTCCCTTGGCCACACAGCACCCTCTGCACACAGCAGGACCTACCCTGGCAGGAGTCACACCCTGCACCCACAGCTCCCCTCCACCATCCATGGGAGTTCCCAGGCAGGCTGAGTGCTGGCCCTGGCAGGTGGCACATCCCCTGGGCTGGCCAGGAGCCCTCAAGGCTGCAGGAGCTGCTCTGCAGGACAGCCCTGGGCAGCCCTGGCTGCAGCCCCACCTTCAGCCCCTGCAGCCATCCCTGGCAGCAGGAGCCATCCTGCCCTGTCCCTCTGACGGTGCCCAGAGCAGCCCCGCTCTGCAGCACATCCTCCTCCTCCTCCTGTGCCTCAGAGAATCTGGGAGAGTCCTCCTGACACATCCCCCAGGCTGTGGGCTGTGCTGGCTCCAGGAGATCCCTCCAGGAGCACAGGGGACATTGCCCTGCACCCACAGACTCATCATGTCCAGGGCTGTCAAGATGTTTCCCCAAGTGAAGTCTCAGCTCAATGTCATCTCAGTCCTGATTGCCTTTAGACTTTCTGTGCCTGGCTCCTGTCCCCTCAGCCTCTGCAGGCAGTGCCCTCAGCCCTGCTGGGCTGGGAGAGGAGCTGCTCCTCAGCAGAAATGTCTTTTTGAAGCTTTTCTTGGTTTACCTTGGGAGCTCCCTCTGTGCCAGGAGCCCAGCCCAGTTCAGCAGCACAGACACAGCACAAGGACTTTTAATGATGCTCTTGGGGATTTGGTGCTGTTTAAATCAGACTCAGTCCCTGAGAGAATGCATAAAGAACTTCTCAAGAACTTGAAGTTAAATTGAAACTCTGAAGTTTCCTGAAGTTTTAATGGATTCCACAGAGGGATATGACTGTGAAAGAGTGTCCAGGTTCCAGTTAGAGCAGAACAATGGAGGCACTCATGACAGGGGGGACAAACAAGGGAAAGGTGTCTCTGATGCTGAGCAAACCTGGATGTGTTTCAGGAATGCAAAGGGCCAAGGCCTGAGCCCCAGCCCCTGCCAAGGCAGATCCTGTCCCTCCCTCATTGCTCAGGGCTCTTCCCGAGCCACTGGGCTCTGGGGATGTGCAATGCCAAGGGCAGCACCATGGGGCGGCCCCTGCCAGGCTGCTGAGCAGGGACAAGGAGGCAATGAGGCCCCAGCACAGCAAGGCTCACTTGTCCCCTGCTGGCCAAGGGCCCAGGGCCAGCAGCCATGGCCCAAGTGCTGCAGGAGTTGGCTCTGGCAGGACCTTTCAGCTGCTGCCCATCCCTGTGCCCTCTGCAGCCCAGGCTGTCCTACGGTGTCCATGCCCTGCGCCTCTGTCCCTGCAGGCTGTCGGCATCCCCCGGCTGCCCCACCTGGCTGTCCCCTTCCTTTGCTGACAGCTCTGCCTTCTGCCTGCCTCTGCCTGGCCACACAGAGCCTTGGGCTGACACAGACTCCTTCTGGGGAACAAGTTGCACCACAGACCTTTTCTGGGTGGGAAATTCCTTTCTCCTTGAGTCCAATCTGGGCTCTCCTCTGCTGTCTTCAGTCTCCACTTCACTGATCACAGAGCTCCTTTGTCCCTATACAGTGGCCATGTTATTCCAGCCTCCAAACCCCACCTTGGGGTGGAGCCCTCTCCAAGGTTTTTAATTTTCTCCAAGGGAAATCAAACCATTGTTCCCATAGTCTAAGAAAATCGACAGAAGACAAGGCAGCTAGACCTGTGCATCCTGAATACTTTTGTCTGTGCCCAATTCTTGGACAGATGCAATTTTAGATGTAGCATCCCAGTTTTGGCCATTGACACCTAGGTGAGGGGCAGCTCTTTTCCACTGGAAGGAAAGCACAGAGCCTTAGTGTTTGTGGTAGATAAGAGACAGCCCACAGGAGGCAAAGGCCAGCCAGAGCTGTTTATCCTGTCAGCTTTTGGCTGGGAGAACCTTTGTAAATAGGGAATTTTTCAAGTGGAGCACCAATTTAAGCCATGAGCACCTGGCAAGTAGGATGGTTCTTTTCCATAGGAAGGAAAGCACAGAGCCCCAGAGCTCCAGGGGCTGATGAGCAGCAGCCCTCAACATGCCAGGCTCAGACCTGCCAGGTGTCTCCCAGGAGGCCAAACCAGCCAGACCCATTCCATCTCCCCTTGATTCCATGGGATGCCATGTGTCACAATGTTGCCTTTGCTTCTGCAGTGTCGCACTGACCCTTTGCTTCCATGAGGCCCTGCAGGGTCACAACGACCCTTTGGATCTTTGGGCCCTTACAGTGCCACAAAAGCCCCTTGTCAGGGTCCATCCAATATGTGGAGGCCTGAAAGGTTCTTTTTTAAGGAATCTCAGAGTGCAAAAGACACACAGGGGACAAAATCAGTTTACTTTGCAGGAATGCGCTTTATTTGTGCCAAACCAAAAATGCGATAGGGGAGAGAGAGAGAGAAAAAGAGAGAGAGAGAGAGAAAGGGGGGTATAGCTACCAAGACGCTCAGACGAATCCTCATGGAACAGGCCAATAGATGTCTCATGCCATCCAGGGGAGATCTCAGGGGTCTTCGGTCGAGAAAGTCACTCTTATCCACACTTTTCCAAAGCAAGTGGCTTCTGGCCAAAGGTGGGAAGATTTATGGACTATTGTATGTGGAGACCAGTGCTCCGTGAAGGCAGGTGGGAACAGTACGTGATTGCTGGCAAACTGCTCCAGAGCAGAGCACGGCAAGCTCATGGCCATCAAACAGTCCTTGTAATCGGACAAACACGGCGTACCCCCATGCCTGAACAGCCCATTGATCTTCCACCTGTGGGAGGCTTTGTAGAGTAAGCACAGTCCAGCGCACTCGTGACCAGTTGCCATAACCAGTTCTGGTCGAAACAATTACTTGGCACTCCTCCCATCTCTGGCCAGCGTCTCTGAACTGCAGTTTGGGGGTCTTCTTAGGCTTCAGATGAGGCTCGCTGGGCAAAACAAATGAGAGGCTTTAGACGGACTCTCACATCACCCCGTGACCAACGAGCGTCACTGAAGAACTCCATCAGCATGATGTTGTAACGATGTCTTCAGGACTCGTCCGAGTTGGTAGCTAACCTGCAAAACGGGGACAGAAAAGGGGAAAAGAGGAAAAGGGAAAAGAAAAGGGAAAGGGATAAACACAAAATCAAAATAATCAAAATTGATTAAAAACAATTCTTCAAACAAATCACAATCATGTCAGTTACAATTTCAAACAATCAAAACAAATCAATAAAATAACTTTCAAACAATTAAAATTCAGACAATTCAAACAATTAAAATTAAAACAATCAATACTGATCATAATATGTTCTTTTATAATGAATACCGTTACTTTTCCAAAACCATTTTCAATCAATACTTAACATTACTAAAATTGATCATACCAATCATAACAACTAACAAACAATTCTAATTAGTTTGCTGCTTGCTAACTCTTGCTGCTCGTGTAGTTTGTCTGGTGTTGATAACCTTAGGGGTATCGTAAAACAACTAAAACAAGCCACAAACAATTTAAATCAATATTTAAAAGAAAATGCAACATAATTAAAATAAACAATCTTAATAACTAAAAACCAATTTTTATCAATATTCATAATGCCATACAACAAAAATAAGCAATCGTTAAAACAATCAATTTTCAAATTATAATTCAAAATCTAACAAAACTAAAATATGCAAAATCATGTTTATCCCTTTTAAATCATACATTTAGCCTTGTGCCAATAACCTTAGGAATGTCAACAGTGACTGATTTGTGTACATAATGCAGAGGATTGCTGATCTGTAAAAGATAATGAAAGGTAAAAATTATACCTTTTACTTTTAGTAAAGTTACAGACATAAAGATTTAAATGATTTTTAATACTCACTAGCAAATATGCATTATCACAAACAGTTCTAAAGTATGCATACTCATTGCCCATATCAGTGTTTCAGAAATCTTGTTTGGATAAATTTCAAAGTTACAGATGTCATGATTCAGCAATGATAGGGAATGTTGAATATACTAAAGCATTACATATGATCAGTACAAAGGCTGTGTTTGTACTGCGGTTGTAGGTAAAGTTTACCAAATTCCACCAGGACTGAAACTTCTTTTCAAAATCATTAGCATTGTCCCAAATTATTGTCTGGATTTGAGTAGGGAAAATGCCTTCTTCCCCTTCCCTTATAATTGAGGCAACAACAGTTTGCATCCAAAGCTGTGCCTGGAAACAGCAAAAAGCCAATTTATTCATTGATACTTCTAAATCAATACTATTCAAAATTCCCAATCATGTTCCCACAACACCGGTTATCTTTCTTTTTGTTTATTTTTTTAAAATGATCTTGCTTTTGCAGCCTGGCTGTTCTACCCTTAGAACAGGTGAACAAGCTGGCTAAATTAATGAGTCATTGTTTTGCATTGCCAATTTAACTTGTTTTAAAAGACCATGCCGAACTAAACAGTATTTGCTGTTGGCCAGTTTTCCAAATTACTTAAGGTCCAATTTCAAGAATTTTCAGGCTCAGACTAACCAGTGGTTTGGGTAAAAGATGTTATTATTAACACTATCCTGTCGATTACACAAAAAAATGCCTTTTTGCGTTGTTTTTGCCACACATAATTTTGTGGGAAAATTGTAAAACAGGTCAATTTTAATTGTGAATCTCACAAAATAAAACACAGCTGTAAGGTCCTGGGCCATAACATATGCAGGTATACAGGTTCGATGAGGGATTCAGCAAGTAATCTTCATGCTCCACGGCGTTATTCTGTGAAAAGTAAACGCAACAGAATCTGCCACAAAGAGGCAGTAAGTTAAAATGATAGAGCTATGTAGCATGTAACACAGACTGGAATTCTGTTAACTTTCCCAATCATTCTGCCAAAAAGGAATCCACTCTGTACCTCCTTTAAAAACAGCATAAGAATCAGTGTAATTGCAAACACAGGAGGCACTTTGCACTGTAAGCTGAAAAAGACTCCAAACAAACATCAGCGACCCAAACCAAGGGCCACCCCGTCCTCCAGCAATAATTTGTTCAGCAGAAGCATTAGTGAACAAAAAATTAGTGAACAAAGATTGTCTGGGGGAGGAAGCAGAGAATATTTTAATTACCAAGGCAGGTTTGTCGTAGCTGCTGCCTAAGCTCTCAGTTTCTGTTAATGCCAGATTTTTTACAGTTCCTTCTATTACTGAGAAGATTTTACAGTACTGTTCAATCGGGGCATACCGCTTCCTAACTGAGGATTTCTGGGCCACCCCGTCAGGGGGAGAAATCCCAGTAGTGGCTGTCTTCAAAAACTTCAGTTCCTGAGAAGGTTTTTGAATTTTCTTTAAGGCAATTTGCAAGTTAAGGCTTTCCAAATGGGTGATTACTTTTTGTTGGATATCCCCCACTACTTTTTCTTTTTCTCCTCCTCCTATCAATACATCATCTATGTATTGATACACTACTACAGTGTCAGGTTTGGGTATGTTTTCTAGCTCTTATGCTAAAGCATGATTGGCTAAGGTGGGAGAGTGTCCCTGGTTCTGAAGTTGTTTCGGCTCAAATCCTGCAAGTTGAGAAGAATGCTTTGGCTCGATGCTCAGAACCTGAGGAGAAAGTTGCTTTGGCATAATAGCCAAACTCTGTGAAGTTGGGGGGGCACTGGGTTTTAATGACTTTTCATTAGGAGAGATTATTTTTTGTTTCGTGTCCCCTACTATTCTTATTCCACCTCTTCCCACAAGCATATCATCAATATATTGATTAACAGCCACATTTTCAGGTTTGGGGTTTTGGACTGGGCATACAGGGAGGTTTTCCAAATCCTGCATAACCGGTTTGGTCACTTCTCCGGCACTAGAGGGAAGAGAGTATTGTTTTACATTTACAGCTAATTGCATAGGTGATTTATAGTCAACAGAGAATTGTATTTCATATATAATTTGCAAGCAGTCAGCTTTTTGAATGTTTAGTAGAAGTTGGTTGGGGGTACCTATTAAAGCTACAAGGACTCCCCTTTTCCAGAGGTTAAGCTCTGCTGCCGAATAAACCGTGCGCTGAGTTGGGGACCATAAGTTACGTTTGACCTCTGTTGCTAAGACAACTCCGTGTCCCCAGAATCCACAAGCTACTTGTTCTGATAATTCAGTAGCAGCACACAGGATTTTTGTAGTGGTTATTTGTGGGTTAAAATTCTCATCATTGATACAATTGTGTTCTGACTTAACCACAGGTTTCAAACTAGGGCAACAATATTCCCCACCTTTTTTCATCAAAGTTAGCTCCTTTTGAGGATATAATAGATCAACTTCCTTATCCTCTGTTTCTTTTGGTGGAAAAGTGTGTTTTAAAATGTTGGTGTGTTCTTGTCTTAGGGCAGCTCTTAGAGAGTTATTCTCATCTTTTAGAAAATGAATCCCATCTCTCAATGCATGATTTTCATTTCTTTCTTCATCTAATTGTTTTTGCAAAATTTCTGCGTAATTTGCTCCTTGCTGTAATTGTTTTTGCAAGGCTTACACTAAATTTTGTAGAAAGTTAATAACTGCCTTTTCTTCACTCCTTCACGTAAAGCGAGTTTCTACAGCTGCCGTAAGACACGCATCCAAAACTGAACAGAGAATGGTCTTATTTCTGCCCAGTTTGAATTTTGATTCATGTTGCAAAAAATGTATCCTATCAACCACATTTTCTAAATCAAACCAATTACTGTGAGCCCATTTTTCTTCTGCTTCGGGGGATTTGACATTATGTTTAGCTAGCAGAGCGTAAAATGCAGCTTTATTGTTTTCAGACATTCTTGCAAAGGGAACAACGCTCAAGGAAGTACGCCTAAAGTTACACAAAAAGCACAGCTATAAACTGTGTTTTCCCTTCTTACCCCCGAAGCAGATGAAGAAACTCACTTGGGAAGTAAAAACCTAATTACAAAAACACCTTGTTTCTTCTCCGTCCCAAGTAGTCAAAAACATCAACTAAACAACAACACTAATCTGCGAGTTACGATTATGTGCGAGGGGGGAAAAAACCACTTCAGGGAGTTCAGGGCTTAAGTTACACACACAGCTCTCAGCTGAGCACAGCCCCCCCTCTCTTCCCTGGGTGGGTGAAGAGAGCCACTACTTGGGCGGTACTACCTTCACAAAAGAAAAACACTTTGTCTCTTCTCTATCCCAAGTAGTCAAATACAACAACTCACAAAAAACACAAGTCCCATCCTTTGCACAACTGAGATCCTTCACAAAATATTCTCCGATAACTGAAATGGAGTTGTGACACCTGGGTCTGTGTGCAGATTGTGGAAAGAACCAATACCACCTCCCTTGCTATCTAACATTGTTCAGTTTTCACAGACAGGCTAGGTGCGTCTGAAATGGTAAGGATCTTCCCCTGTTACAAAGTGCACAGAGTACCCCAACTCCTCCAGTATCGGGAATCCAATTGCTGACTATGCCAAAAATGTCAGGGTCCGTCCTATATGTGGAGGCCTGAAAGGTTCTTTTTTAAGGAATCTCAGAGTGCAAAAGACACATAGGGGACAAAATCAGTTTACTTTGCAGGAATGCACTTTATTTGTGCCAAACCAAAAATGCGATAGGGGAGAGAGAGAGAGAAAGAGAGAGAGAGAGAGAGAAAGGGGGAGAAAGGGGGAGAAAGGGGGAGAAAGGGGGGTATAGCTGCCAAGACGCTCAGACAAATCCTCATGGAACAGGCCAATAGATGTCTCATGCCATCCAGGGGAGATCTCGGGGGTCTTCGGTCGAGAAAGTCACTCTTATCCACACTTTTCCAAAGCGAGTGGCTTCTGGCCAAAGGTGGGAAGATTTATGGACTATTGTATGTGGAGACCAGTGCTCCGTGAAGGCAGGTGGAACAGTACCTGATTGCCAGCAAACTGCTCCAGAGGGCCACCCAAAACAGTCCTTGTAATGGGACAAACACGGCGTACCCCCATGCCTGAACAGCCCATTGATCTTCCACCTGTGGGAGGCTTTGTAGAGTAAGCACAGTCCAGCGCACTCGTGACTAGTTGCCATAACCAGTTCTGGTCGAAACAATTATTTGGCACTCCTCCCATCTCTGGCCAGCGTCTCTGAATTGCAGTTTGGGGGTCTTCTTAGGCTTCAGATGAGGCTCGTTGGGCAAAACAAATGAGAGGCTTTAGACGGACTCTCACACCTCCTAAACCCATGCTGGCTGGGTCTGATACCCTGGCCATCCTCTAAGTGCTATGTGATGACACTCAATATAAACTGTTCCATAACCTTACCAGATACTGAGGTCAGGCTAACTGGCCTATAGTTAGCAGGATCCTCCTTGCCACCCTTTTTATGAATAGGTGTCACATTGGCCAGTTTCCAGTCATCTGGAACCTCACCAGTGTCCCAGGACTGTTGGTAAATGATGGAGAGAGGCTTTGCAAGCTCATCTGCCAGCTCCCTCATCACCCTGGGATAGATCCCATCTGGTCCCATGGATTTATCAACATCCAAGCAGCTCAGCAGTTCTCTGACTGCCTCCTCCTGGATAACAGGGGAACCATTCTGCTCCCTGACACCATCTACCATCCCTGGAGGACAATTGTCCTGAGGACAAACTGTCTTCCCACTGAAGACTGAGGCAAAGAAGGCGTTAAGCACCTCCGCCTTCTCCTATCTGCAGTTACTGATTTTCCTCCCTCATCCAGTAAGGAACAAAGACTGGACCTACCCTTCCTTTTACCATTAATATATTTGTAAAAACATTTCTTATTATCTTTCACAGAAGTCGCTGGTTTTAGTTCAAACAGGGCTTTGGCCTCACTAACTTTTTTCCTACATGCTCTAGCAGCTGCCTTAAATACTTCTTGAGAGACCTGACCCTCCTTCCAAAGATGATACATCCTCTTTTTATTCCTAAGTTCCTCCAAAACCTCCTTGCCCGACCAGGCTGGACGTTTGCCTCGTCAACTCGTCTTTGAGCATACAGGGACAGTCTGTTCTTGTGCCCTCAAGATCTCTGTTTTGAAGCACTCCCACCTTTCCTGAACTCCTTTGTTTTTAAGGGCTGCTTCCCAAGGAACTCTCTGAATAAGTCTCCTAAATAGGCCAAAGTCTGCCCTCCAGAAATCCAATGTAAAAGTCTTATTGATATTCCTCCTGATTTCACCAAATATCAAGAACTCTATAATTTCATGATCACTATGCCCCAAGCAACCTCCAACCATCACATCTCCCACCAGCCCATCTCTATTTGCAAACAACAGATCAAACATAGTCCTTCCCCTGGTGGGCTCACCCACCAACTGCATCAAAAAGTTGTCGTCCATACACTCTAAAAATATCCTGGACTGCCTTATTTTGGCTATATTACATTCCTGGGAGGTGTCTGGAAATTGAAGTCGCCTACAAGAGCAAGGGCTGATGATCCTGAAACATTATCTATCTGCTTATAGAATAAGTTGTCCACCTCTTCCCCCTGGTTGAATGGACGACTCCAAACAGACTCCAAATAGGATGTCAGCCTTGTCAGCCTTGCCCTGAATTCTTACCTACAGGCATTCAACTTCATTTTCATTGGTTTCAACATCCATGGCATCAAAATTCTCCCTAATATAAAGGGCCACCCCTCCATCTCTTCTCCCATTCCTGTCTCTTCTGAAGAGCTTGTAGCCATCCAGTGCAGTGCTCCAGCTGTGTGAGTCATCCCACCACGTTTCTGTGATGGTGACCACATCACAGCTCTGCTGCTGCACCATGGCTTCCAGCTCTTCTTTTTATTACCCATGCTGCGTGCATTGATGGACAGGTACCTCAGCTGGGCTACTGATTCCACCCCTAGCTCAGGCTTACCACCCTTGGGCCTGCTTCCAGGCAGCCCAGCTGCATCCCCTTCCCCCTTCAAACCTAAAATCTTTTACTATCTTACTTAACATACTGCTTTGCTTACATAATACATATCTCTTTTTGCTTAAAATGTATTTCTACTTAGACTACAAAATTGTATTCTTGTTTTATGTCCATTTTACTTTTAATGCTCCAATTATCCAAGCTTTCTCCAAGGTCTTACGTCGAACCTTGGATCCATTTCTATCTCTGAGCCTGTATGCACCAGGCCCTGGGAGCTCTCTATGCCTGCATTTCCCACACCATTGTCATCTCTGCCTCCAATTTTCTGCTCTAACTGGAACCTGGGGACAATTTCTCAGTTGTGTCCCTCAGTGGGACCCATGCACCATATCAGAAATTTAGAGTTTGATTATGACTGAATTCTTGAGAGGTTTTCTTGCAAACCACGGTTCTGCCTTGGTTTCCCTTTGGTCTGGTGCAGTTCATTTGGAAGGTTTTCAACTCCAGTTATAGAGTGGTCATGAATTTTACAGACAGATACCAGTTTCCATATCAGTGTAAATCCTCCAATTACAGCTTCAGGTAATGAAGCCATACTCCCCCAGTTCGCTCCCCCCCGCCAATTCAATTTTGTTTATATTTTTGGGGGCTGGAGGCTGTAGGGTGTCCTTGACTTTCAGAGGAATTGTTTTGTCTGAGCAAAATGTGAAGACAGTTAAGTAACACTTTCTAAAGAGTTTATAGTTATGCTCTAATGCAGTAAAAAATTAAAAAAACATAAAGCTAAAATCTTAAGGCATTTCAGGCCTCATTGAACCAGGGGGCCACTGTGACACTTTGCGGCCCCATGGGACCAAGGAGTCCATTGTGACACTGCAGTGCCCCATGGATCTAAGGATTCCTGTAACAGTGCAGGACCCCATGGAACCAAAGGTCCATTGTGACACTGAGGGGCCTCATGGAGTCCTTGAGGCCACAATGAAACTTTGAGACCTCGTTATATCAAGGGATTCTGCAGGGCCTTGTGGAACCAAGGAGACCCTTCTGCCACTGTGAGTCCCCACAGAACCAAGTTCCATTGGGATACTGCGGCACCAAGGAGACCCCTGTGACACTGCAAGGCTTCATGGAAACAAGGAACCATTGTGACACTACGGAACCCCATGGAAACAAGAGGCCAGTGTGACACATTTGGTACAATATGATACTACCATTGTGACATTACAGGGCCCTGTGGGAACAAGGGGACGCTATGGCACTGCAGGGCCCCATGGATCCAAGGGAACAGGTAACAGGTCTGGTTGGCTTGGCCTGACTGGTCCAACTGGCCTTGGCATTCAAGGGTCTCTTTTCATGAGCCCCTGAAACACTAGAACTTTGGGCTATCCTTCAAATTGAAAAGAACAGCCATTTTCATCCAAAATTCCATGGCCAAAGTGGGATTCCCCTTCCAAAATCCCAATATCCATGGATTGCTCCTATAGAAAAGCTGCCGTTACCAACAAGTCTGGCTGTCCTTGTCTTCCTGTGAGCTGGCTCTCACCTGCCTTCAAACACTGGGGCTCAGTGCCTTCCTTCTTATGGGAAAAAACTGTCCCTCTTGCACAGACACCTATGGCCAAAATTGGTATTCCTCCTCCAAAATTCCCTATATGCAAGGGTTTCTCCCAGACAAAAGCTGCTAGAACAGACAGGTCTGGCTGGCCTTGTCCTCTGGTGGTCACCTCTAGCCTGCCCTGAGATATCTGGGCTCCATGCTTTTCTTCCTACAGGAAAGAACCTTTACTCTCCAGGAACTCAGGGATGAAATTGGGATTCCACCTCCAAAAGTCCTATATTCAAAGATTGCTCCGACACAAAAGTTGCCATTAAAGACAGACCTGGCTGGCCTTGGCCTCCTGAGGACCAGCTCTCACCTGCCTTCCAAACAATGGGGCTCTGTGCTTTCCTTTCCATGGAAAACAACTGATCTTCTCCTCCCGGCAAAAAGGGCTCAAATTGGGATTCCACATTCAAAATTTTGAATATCCAGGAGTTGCTCCCAGACAAACCTGTCAGGACAGACCAGTGTGCCTGGCCTTGGCCTCTAGTGGCTGCAGTTCATCAGTCCCTGAAACACTGGGCCTTGGATGTTTCCTTCTTGTAAAGACCATGGTGACACTGAGGGGCCTCATGGAACCATGGAGACCATTGTGACACTTTGGGACCTTCTGAAATAAAGGGGCCATTGTGACACTGCAGGGTACCATGGATCCAAGGGACCATTGTTACACTGTTGGGCCACACGGCACCAAGGACATCACTGTGGCACGGCTGGGCCTCATGGTCCCAAGGGGCCAGTGTGAAGCAGCAGGGTTTTGTGGAACCAAGAGGCCATTGCTGCATTACAGGGCCTCGTGCAGCCAAAGGGCCCTGGTGATCCAGCAGGGCACCGTGGATCCATGGAGACCATTGTGGCATTGCCAGGCCCAATGGAATCATGGAGACCATTGTGACACTGTGGGGCCCCACAAAGCCAAAGGGCCACTGTGACCCTGCAGGGCCTCTCGGAAGCAAGGGGCCATTGTGACACTGCAGAAGAAAGTAGACTATTGTGACACTACATGGCCCTATGGAACTAAGGGGACATGGAACAGATCTTGCTGGTTTTGCTTCCTGGGCGCCAGATGACAGGTACAGCTGATTTTGGAATGTTGAGGGTCACCTGTCATCAGCCCCTGGAGAACTGGGGCCCCGTGCCTTTCTTCTTATGGAAAAGAACCATCCATCTTCTGAGGTGACCATGGGCAAAACTGATACTCCCTCTGAAAAATTCCCTATATGCAGAGGTGCTCCCAGACAAAAGCTGCCAGGACAGGACAGAGAGCTCTGGCTGCCTGAGGCCTCTAGTGGTCAACTCTCATCTCAAGGAAGGCCTGAGGAAAGTATTTAAACGGGCTTGTCTACTGGAAAATCAGTAAGTCTCTTATCCACTGAAAAATTCACATGCTCTTCTGATCACAGGTGTCTCTTTTTTCCCACTGTGTATTATGCAAGAATTTTTTTTTTAACCAAAAAATTATTATTATAATTACTTTACCTATGTTATCTGACACATACCCCTCTATATATGGAAGCAGGTAACCTGTATAAGCAAACACAATAAAGTATCCTGCAGGAATTTCTTGTCTCTGCTCCCATCTGTCACATCTCCTAGAAAACTGGAAGTGCAGCCGTGGTGCCCACAGCAGCCCTGAGGCTCTGTGCCCCATGGCCTCCCTGCTGGGCAGCCTCTGCCAGCTCCTGCACAGCCTGTGACACCTGTGGGCCTGCACTGACAGCCCTGCCCCAGGCTCTGCCGGGCTCTGGGCCAGCAGAGAGGCTGGGCAGGGCTGGCCATGGCCGGGAACAGGCCCTGAGCCCCGCAGGAGGATGGAGCTGGGCCACAGCCAAACTCAGCCCAGGGCAAACCTGGGCTGAGCAGCCAGGGCTGGCAATGGCTGGGGACAGAGGCTGGCGGTGACAAATGTCCTGGGCCCCCTCCCTGCTCTGTGCATGCCACCAAGGGCACAGAGCAGCCTCCTCTCTTGCCCACTTGCCTGTTTCCAATGCCTTCCACAGGCGCTGGCCCTGCCCCACAAGGCCTGGGCTGGGTCCTGCCCCTGCACGCTCAGCCAGGCTGAGATGGACACTGCTGGTTTCTCTGGCAGGCTCTCTCAGGCCAGCCCAGCTCCCTGCAAGCTGTGCCAGCTGCCCTGAGCTCTGTGCAGCACCAAGGGCCTCTCCCCAGCACAGCCCAGCCGGCTCTGGCCCCACAGCTCTGCTCAGGCCAGGGGCTCTGGGCAGTGGCCCCACGGCCTCAGCCCCTGGCAAGGGCACAGCAGCAGCTGCAGCTCAGACAGGACTCAGCCCCAGCCATGGGCAAGGGGCTTGGCCAAGGCAAAAGGAGGCTTCCTGTGTGCCCTGCTCCCCTCTCCCTGAGCTCCTGAGAGCTCTGCAGCCCCTGCTGCCATCCCATCTGCCCAGGCCAGCACAACAGCCCCGGCCTTGGGGCCCTGCAGAGCTGCTCCTGCTCCAGGCCCAGGGCCCATCCCAGAGCTGGGGCAGCCACAAAGCTGTGCCCATTTCTGTTCATTCCTGCTCTGATGAGGATGGATCCTCAGCCACTTGGAGGTTGCTGATGAAATTTTCTACTCCAGAGGCCTCTTTTTTGAGCTTTTCAGTTCAGAAATTCAGTGACAAAGGTTCATAAACATTTTCAAAACACCCCAACAAAAAAAGCCCTTGGGAATTATTTAAGTTTTCAATTCTTTTGTGGTTAATTAGAAAGATTTCAAAAGTGTATTCAAAGTCAGAATACTATACTGAAAACAACACAGAGAGAAATGATTTTTTTTTTTGTTTTGTTTGTTTCTAGATTGATATCAGTATGATCCAATTCATAATGATGCCCAGCACCTTGTAATACAGTCTGAATAAATATGAAAATCATGACACATCAAGGCTGAAAATCAATAACACTTTGTCCTCATCTCCTCCCCAGCATTTCCCTCATCCAACCCCTGGGACTCCAATGGATCAGGAATGGTGCGGCCAGCAGGACCAGGGCAGTGATTCTTCTCCTGTGCCCAGCACTGGTTGGGCAGAACTTCGAGTGCTATGTCCAGTTCTGGGCCCTCAATTTTTGGCAGGACATGGAGGGGCTGGAGCATCTCCAGAGAAGGGCAACAAGGGTGGTGAGGGGTCTGGAACACAAGTGCTGTGAGCAGTGTGGCTGAGGGAGCTGGGGATGTTTATCCTGGAAAAGAGGAGGCTCAGAGGAGATCTCATCACTCTCTACAACTCCCTGACAGGAGGGTGCAGCCAGGTGGGGGTCAGGCTCTTTTCCCAGGGAACGGTGACAGGACAAGAGGACACAGCCTTCAGCTGCACCAGGGGATGTTTTGGCTGGATATTAGGAAATATTCTTCACAAAAAGGGTGATTTGGAATTGGACTGGGCTGCCCCGGGAGGTGGGTGAGTCACCGTCCCTGGAAATGTTTCAGGAAAGACTGGATGTGGCACTGAGTGCCATGGTCTGGGTGACAAAGTGGTGCTGGGTCACAGGTTGGACTTGATGCTCTCAAAAGTCTTTTCCAGCCTGGGTGATTCTGTGATGATTGTGACACTGCAGGGCCCTGGGGGAGCAAGGGGCCATTGTGACACTTCAGGGCCTCATGGAACTGAGAGGACCAGAGTGACACTGTGTGTGACATGGCACCACAGAGCCAAGGGGCCACTGTGACACTGTGGGGCTACGTGGAAGCAGGGAGTCCATTGTGACACTCTGGGTCCTGTGGAACCACAGAGGCCACTGTGACACTGCAGGGCCTTGTGGAACCATGCAGAGCATTGTGACAGAGCAGGACCTCGTGTAATGATGGGGCTATTGTGACACTGCAGGGCCCCATGGAACCAAGGGGGGCAGTGTTGCTCCTCAGGGAGTCATGGAATAAAGGAAACATGTTTGACATTGTGGTGCCCCTTGGGACCAAGAGGCAATTTTGACACTGTGGAACCAAAGAGAGCATTGCTGCACTGCGAGACCTCATGGAACCAAGGATACAGCATGACAGTGCAGGACCTTGCAGGACCAAGGTAACATCGTGACACTGTGGGGACCCAGGAACCAAGGGACATTGTGACACCAAGGGTTCCCATGGAAGCAAAGGGACATTGTGAAACTGGGAGGCCTCATGGAATCATGGAGCTCATTGTGACACTCTAGGGCCTGTGGAACTGTGGTGACACCATGCTGGCTGCGAATGTTCATCTGCTTCATGGTAGGAGAGCACTGCAGAGGGACCTGGACAGGCTGGATCTAGGGCCCAAATCCAACAAGGTGAGGTTGGACAAGGCCAAGTGCCGGGTCCTGCACTTTGGCCACAACAACCCCTGCAGTGCTACAGGCTGGGGACAGAGTGGCTGGACACTGGCCAGGCAGAAAGGGACCTGAGAGCACTGATGGACAGCAGGCTGGACATGAGCAAGCAGTGTGCCCAGGTGGCCAAGAAGGCCAATGGCTCCTGGCCTGGAACAGGAATGGTGTGGCCAGCAGGTCCAGGGCAATGATTCTTCTCCGGTGATTTGAACTGTTTGGGCAGCACCTCGAGTGTTGTGTCCAGTTCTGGACCCCCAACTTAGGCAGGACATGGAAGGGCTGGAGTGTGTCCAGAGAAGGGCAACAAGGGTGGTGAGGGGCCTGGAGCACAAGTTCTGTGACGGGCTGCTGAGGGAGCTGGGATGTTTATCCTAGGAACAGGAGGTTCAGGGGAGACAAGGTGGTGTCAGGTTGGACTCGATGATCTCCAAAATCTTTTCCAGCCCTGCTAAATTCCATGATTCTCTGAAACCAACCTTGGAGCAGTTGCAGGATGAGCCCTGAGCCTCCTCTTCAGAAGGTCCAGCAGCCCAGGTCCCTCAGCTTCTCCTCACAGGCCCCAAAGCCCATCCTGTCAGTCCTGCAGAGCCTCTCCAGCCCCTCCTCACTGCCCAGAACAGAGAGCCCCACACCCAGACACAGCAGCCCAGCTGTAACTCCCTGGCCTGTGGTGCCTCTGGCAAGGGAGCAGCACAAGGCACTGCAGGACCCTGCAGACAATTCTTGAAGCACCTGTAGGATGATCCTGCTCTCCAAGGGATGTTCCCATGGCGCCAAATCAGGAGCTGAAATGGGAAGTGGGGCCAGAGAGGAAAGGGAAGAGGGATGGGCTGTTTGCAGGGGAGTGAAGACAGATATGAGCAAGAGGAAGAAATCTGCAGCAGGGCAGAGTAAAGAAAGCAAAGGAAACCCTCAGGGTTGCTTAGGTGTGGCTGCCAGGCAGCCCTGGCTCTGAGCAACAACATCTACAGTGGGACAAGAAACTCACAGCTCATGGGAACAAACTTTCTGGCTGACTGCAGAGGCCACGACAAACCTGAGTTGTTTCCCTCCCGTGCCCCAGCCATTGCTGGCCCCAGGGGCTGATGGCATTTGTGCTCACTCAGCTCCATCTCCCCACAGCAGCACCATGGGGTGCTGACACCTGCTCTGTGCAATGCAAACAGGGGCTCCTGAGCCAGTGCTGCCGTGTCTGTGCCTGCAAGGATGGGGCACCTGTGTGAGCTGGGGGAGAGGCCAGGGCTGCAGAGGGGGGATGTTGTTGGCAGGTGCATGAGGACGCTCTGGGACGCTGCCCTGGGGTGTCCAGCGCAGTGGGGATGGATCAGCCCCTGCTCTGCTGCTCCTTGCCAGGGTCTCCCCCTTGCAGGGACCTTGCAGAGCACCAGCCATGCTGTTTGCCCCCAGCCTGCCCACGGCCAGCCTGGGGCTGCTCACGGGGGTTTTCTCTGCTCAGCATTGGCCTGGCCAGGTATTCTGGAGAGAGCCTGGCCAAGGAGCCTGGAGCCCCCAGGCTGTGCCCTGAGGTGTCAGCGCTGCCCCAGCAGTGCCCATGGCCTGTCCCTGCTGCAGCCCCAGCACTGCCCCTCCCAGGGCTGTGCCCAGCCCCGAGAGCACTCAGGCCCTGCAGCAACACCAGGGGCAGGAGGGCAGGAGGGCAGTGGCACAGGAGCAGCACTGGCAACACCAAGTGCTGCTGCTGCTGGGCACAGCTGCTGTGCCAGCACTGATCTGCTCCAGCTCTGCATACAGACATTGCTGCTGCAGCTAAAGAGAAGGAAATAAAAGGGACATCTCTGGAAAAAATGTTGCTGGGAGAGAAATCTTTTAGTTTGTTTGAAGCCATGAGGAGTGCAGCCTTTCATTTACACATTTTGTGGCCATAAAGAATATGAAACAAAATGAAGAATGGAACACATAGTGGCTTTTTTGAACGGACAGTATAAAACTAAAACAAATGAAAAATAACCCCACAAGCAATCCAAGAAAAAGTATGAAAGATGACTTTTATTACAAGTAATTTGCAGAAATTGGCCAGCAGTTTAATATCCCTGAAATCCTCCAGTCATCAGCCTCCACACTGTAGCTTTGAGCTCCTGGTTTCTCAGGCTGTAGATGAGGGGGTTCAGGGCTGGAGGCACAACCGAGTACAGAACTGACAGTGCGAGGTCCAAGGATTGGGAGGACATGGAGGGGGGCTTCAGGTAGGCAAACATGGCAGTGCTGAGGAACAGAGAGACCACAGCCAGGTGAGGGAGGCAGGTGGAAAAGGCTTTGTGTCCTCCCTGCTCAGAGGGTATCCTCAACACAGCCCTGAAGATCTGCACATAGGAGAAAACAATGAACACAAAACAGCCAAAATACAGAAAAGCACTTACCACAATGAGTCCAAGTTCCCTGAGGTGGGAGTGTGAGCAGGAGAGCTTGAGAATCTGTGGGATTTCACAGAAGAACTGGCCCAGGGCATTTCCCTTGCACAGGAGCAGGGAAAATGTATTGGCTGTGTGCAAGAGTGAATAGAGAAAGCCACTGGCCCAGGCAGCTGCTGCCATGTGGGCACAAGCTCTGCTGCCCAGGAGGGTCCCGTAGTGCAGGGGTTTGCAGATGGACACGTAGCGGTCATAGCACATGATGGTCAGGAGGGAATACTCGGATGAAATGAAGAACATAATGAAAAACACTTGTAAAGCACATCCTGTGTAGGAGATGTTCCTGGTGTCCCAGAGGGAATTGTGCATGGCTTTGGGCACAGTGGTGCAGATGCAGCCCAGGTCACTGAGGGCCAGGTTGAGCAGGAAGAAGAACAGGGGGGTGTGCAGGTGGTGGCTGCAGGCTACGGCGCTGATGATGAGGCCGTTGGCCAGGAGGGCAGCCAGGGAGATGCCCAGGAAGAGGCAGAAGTGCAGGAGCTGCAGCTGCCACGTGTGTGCCAATGGCAGCAGGAGGAAGTGGCTGATGGAGCTGCTGTTGGACATTTCTTCACTCTGGCCATGGAGTCCTGTTGAAGGAGGAGACAATGACAAGACAATGCTGTGACGAGCTGGGGCTCTGCCCATGGACACTGAGGAGTCAGCTCTGCTCTGCAGCAGTGGGGTCATGGGAACAGGGACAGGGGCCAGTCTTGGGGTTGGACTTCATCAGCCCAAACTGCTCCTGAGGGAGAGGAGCTTGGCAGATTCTCCTGTACCAGGGGGTTAAGGAACAGTGATGGCCAGAGGCAGTTTGAGGGGGTTTCCTGCTGTGCCCAGGGAGATCAGAGAGAATTGTGCAATGCAAGAGCATTGGCTGTAACTCAGTGCAAGGAGAGGGGAGCTGCTCTGTCACTCCATCTGTAACCAGCTGCCCTTTCTGAGATCGATGGCAGTCACTGTGCTCCCCTGAACATCAGCTTGACACAGCTGAGAGCAGAGGAAACAGCAGCAGAGCAACCTGGCTTGGCCTTTCTCAGAGTCTCCGTCCCACTCCTGGCAAAGAACACTCCTGTCCCCAGTGTCCCCTGGAGACAGCTCCCAGCTTGGATGGCATCCCAGGGACACACCAAGGGTCCTGTCCATGGCACTGCTTGAGGAGAGTCGGCTCATTCCCAGCCTCCCAGGCTGCCCTGCCCAGAGCTCCTGGGGCACAGGGAGCTGGGACACCCCATTGCTGTGCTCAGCCTGCACAGGAGTAGCTCAAGGGCTGGGCCTGAACATGCACCTGGAACTGCCCTTGCCAGAGAGCCCGTCAGCAATGCCAGGAGCACCTGGGCAAAGCAAGGAGAGAGAGAGAGCCAGCCCTGAGGAAAAGCCTTTCCCTGGCCAGCCCTGCACAGCCCCTCCCAGGCAGCACCAGGGCAGGACAGTGGCCCTCAGGCCCTGGTCAGCAGGGAATGGGCACATGGCAGGAGAGATGCCCTTCATGTCTGGTGCTGCTCTGCCAGCCCAGGAGGGCACTGAAGGCCCCGAGCCCCTGGCTGAGGGCTGTGCTGGCTGGGAGGGGACACCAGAGCTGTGCTGCTCAGGGCAGTGTCTGCCCTGCAGGGCAGGGCTGGCAGGTGCCACATCTGCCCTGGAGCAGGGCTTCCCTCAGCACTGCCTCCCTCCCTCCCTGCCCATGGCTCTGCTGCTGCAGCTGTCCCAGCCTGAGCTGTTCCTGTGGCCCCGGGCTCCTTCCCTGCCAGAGCTGCCAGAGCCCAGCCCAGCCCCTGGGCCATCTCTGCCCTGCAGCTTCTCGGGGCTGCAGGGATGAAAGAACAGCTTCCCCAGTCCTGGGCATCATGGAAAGGTGATGCTGGATGGATCTGGAGGCTGGGGAGGTGGAGGCACCTACTGAGGTTCCCAGGAAAACTCAGTGTGATGGTTTAGAGCCTCAGTCCCTGCTCTACCCTGCACTGCTGAGTTTCCATTGCCACCAAGCTGTGCCTGGGAAAAGTGGAAGCACAGATTCAGGAAAGCAGGAAACTCCTGCCTTGAATGAGCTCATGGAAAGTCCTCTCAGAAATGACCTGGGCATGAGCTGGAGCTCTGAGCAGTCCTGGCCCACACAGCACCCTCTGCACACAGCAGGAACTACCCTGGCAGGAGTCACTCACTACACCCACAGCTCCCCTCCATCGTCCATGAGGAACTCCCAAGCAGGATGAGAGCTGGCCCTGGCAGGTGGCACATGCCCTGGGCTGGCCAAGAGCCCTCAGGGCTGCAGGAGCTGCTCTGTAGTACAGCCCTGGGCAGCCCTGGCTGCAGCCCCAGCTTCAGCCCCTGCAGCTGTCCCTGGCAGCAGGAGCCATCCTGCCCTGTCCCTCTGATGGTGCCCAGGGCAGCCTCGCTCTGCAGCACATCCTCCTCCTGCTCCTGTGCCTCAGAGAAACTGGGAGAGTCCTCCTGAAACATCCCCCAGGCTGTGGGCTGTGCTGGCTCCAGGAGATCCCTCCAGGAGCACAGGGGACATTGCCCTGCACCCACAGACTCACCATGTCCAGGGCTGTCAAGATGTTTCCCCAAGTGAAGGCTCAGCTCAATGTCTTCCCAGTGCTGATTGCCTTTAGCCTGTCTGTGCCTGGCTCATGTCCCCTCAGTGCCTGCAGGCAGTGCCCTCAGCCCTGCTGGGCTGGGAGAGGAGCTGCTCCTCAGCAGAAATGTCTTTTTGAAGCTTTTCTTGGTTTACTTTGGGAGCAGCCTCTGTGGCAGGAGCCCAGCCAAGCTCAGCAGCACAGACAAAGCACAAGGACTTTTAATTACTCTTTTGGGGATTAGGTGCTGTTTACATCAGATGCAGTCCCTGAGAGAGTGCTCAAAAAAATTCTCAATAATTCAAAATTAAATTGAAACTCTTAGGTCTCTTGAAGTTTTAATGGGTCTCACTGAGAAAGTGTCCCAAGTTTCCAGTTAGACCAGAACACTGGGGGCACTGATGACAGTGAGGACAACATGGCAAAAGTTCTCTGATGCTGAGCAAACCTGGATGTGTTTCATGAATGCAAAGGGCCAAGGCTGAGCCCCAGCCCCTGGCAAGGCACATCCTGTCCCTCCCTCATTGCTCAGGGCTCTTCCTGGGACACTGGGCTCTGGGGATGTGCAATGGCAAGGGCAGGAGCATGGGGTGGCCCCTGCCAGGCTGCTGAGCAGGGACAAGGAGGCAATGAGGCCCCAGCACAGCAAGGCTCACTTGTCCCCTGCTGGCCAAGGGCCCAGGGCCAGCAGCCATGGCCCAAGTGCTGCAGGAGTTAGCTCTGGCAGGGCCTTTCAGCTGCTGCCCATCCCTGTGCCCTCTGCAGCTCAGGCTGTCCTACGGTGTCCATGCCCTGCGCCTCTGTCCCTGCAGGCTGTCGTCATCCCCCAGCTGGCCCACCATGCTGGCCCCTGCCTGAGCACACAAAGCCTTGGGGTTGATAGCAAAAGGTTTAATTGAATTCTTGCTGTGTCTGTGTGAACTTTTAGCACAGGAAACAGACATGCAGGAGTTGCTTTCTGTCATGGTCAGCCCAACCAGAGAGGGGTCGTGAGAGGTTCTTTTAGGGATCTCAGAGCGCAAAAGACACAGCAGGGGACAAAACCAGTTTACTTTTGCAGAAATGCACTTTATTTAGTGCCAAACCAAAATGCGATAGGGGGGACAGGAAAAGAGGGAGAGAGAGACAGAGAGAGAGAGAGAGAGTGAGAGAGAGGTTCGGAGTTATAGCTACCAAACGGTCAGACGAATCCTCATGGAAACCAGCCAATAGATGTCTGGTGCCATTGGAGAGATCTCGGGGGCCTTTGGTCCAGGGGTGTCTTTTCATAGTCCTTTCCAAAGCGAGTGGCTTCAGGTTTCAGCAGTAAACTGCTTGAGAGCAGAGCATGATTTAGCCCATTATCAGGGTCATCAAAACCGTGTTCAGAGTTGGGGTCCATTGTTTCTTCCATCTGTGTGAGTTTTGAGTAAACACAGTTCCA
>JAREIS010000902.1:0-37349 GCA_030060385.1 Muscicapa striata striata
CCAGTAAAGGGGGCGGGCAGGCCAGAGATGGCAGCTAACCATAGCTCTAGCCACAAAACACAGATGTTAAAATCTACCTTCTCCTATCTGATCTCTTAGCCAAACCAGCCCTCTCCTATCTATTTGTAAGCGTGTTTGTCCTGGTTTTAGGACAGGGTTCTGCCAAAAACGGCAGAAGTTTCCCTTTGAAATAGAGAAATCAATGTCACCCCCTTTCCAGTGTTATAATTGTTTCAAATTAAGGACTCAAGGCGGAGATAAGGAGGTAAAAGTAACAGCTCTTTACTACTCTAACTCACAGCACAAGTAGAAAACAACAGTAATTATTAAAATTACCGTGAAAAACAGAAGAAAAAGTCAGTTGTAGTTTTTCTTAGACGCGGACACACTCGGTCTGTGTCCGTTTCTGGGGGTGTAACTGTAGCAGGGCCGGCACAGCTGCAGGCGCAGGCGGGAGCCAGGGAGGTGGAGTGGAACAGCCGCGGCCGGGCTGGCTCAGGTGGGAGCTTTTCGCTCCGGTCTTGTGTCTAAATGACCAGTTGTATTTCCAGAGGTAGGAAGTATTTGGTCTTTGGTAGTCAGCAGTGCCTCTGAGGTAGCAGGGCAGATGCTGGGCAGCTGAATACAGCCGGCTCCCGGGTCTCCTACTTCTTCACACCGCCGAGCAGACTGGAGAAGTTCCCCTCCCTCTCTCTCTCCGGAAAACAGCCGGGCCCTTCTAGAAGCCTCGTGCTCCCTGAGTAGCTCCCCCTCCCCCCCCCGGAAGTCCGCATCTCCTTCCGGGTAGCTCCGGTCCCACCCACCCGCTCGTCTAGGGCCATCACAAACCCTGGGCACAGCCAGCGGGTTCTGTTAGCATTACAATGGGAAAAAATTCTCCCTACTCATACATTGAAGGAACACAATCCCAACCTTCAACATTATCTACCCTGAATTTTTCCCATGCCAACATGCTACAGCAAATTAAAAACTTTTAAATCATATACATACAGGCAGTTACAGGCACAGTATCATAGATAATTCACTCTAGAACAAGGTCTCTTTGGGGGATGCATCGGGTCTCTCTATCCTTTTGCATCACCCACTAAAGTGCAACCTGGTGTGCCGGGACACATGGAAAGGAGGGGGTGGTAGCCCATCCCCCATAGAGGCCACATGGAAGGCACATGCTGCTGAGACAAAGAGAGCAGGGTCTCCTCTAGGAGCCTCCCCTGAGGCTGCGGGGACCAATCAGAGACCTGGGTTGGTGATTGACAGCCCAGGAAACCAATTAGAACGCTGTTTCACTTTTTACGAATCACAGGAAAGAAGTTAATTTTGTGTCTTTTGTTTTCGGTGGGGGAGGAGAGAGGAGCTGGCAGGGGCTCGGGTCCCAGCATGGGGCCCGGACCGGGCTGAGCCCCGGGAGGAGGAAGGGCCCAGCCCGGGATTACTCCGGCCGGGAAGGCCCCGGAGTGGACTCGGCTCTGACCCGGCCCGGCTCCGGCCCGGCCCGGCATGGGGCGAGGACAGCCTGGACTCGGGAATGCCCCGGAGCGGCTTCGAACTCGTGGGGAGCCCGGCCCGGCCCGGCCCGCCCGGCCCGGCCCGGCTCCGCTCGGCCCCCAGCCCCAGCGGCCCGGCAGGGCCTCAGCTCGGCTCGGCCCAGCCCGGCCCCGCGGCACGGCTCGGCTCGGTTTTCCTGCTCCATCTGGCATGGCCAAGCGTTCTGAGAAGTGGCCCCCAGATGGCCACGTAGCTTCTTCACTGTCTGGATACAGACCCCAGCTGAGCACGCAGCAGAGGGAGGTCCAGCCATCTCCACCTGGTCCCCTGGTGGCCATGTTTTTCCAGCGTGGCTTCAGCATGGCTACTTCACTTTCTGGATACAAGTTTAACTTTAAGTGCCTGGATAAGACTCTAGATCTCCTGAGCTCCCAGAATGAAAGGAATAAAGCAAGAAAAATTACAGAAGTCAGTGAAATGAAGATAAAGTTCCTGATGGAAGAGATTGAAGAGATGCCACTGATAAGTAGCTGAAAACCTTTTTTTTGTGGGCTTAAGGGGACTATGACTTTACTAAAATTCCTTTAAACTGTGAAATATACTTGGGAGGCTAGGTGCTTGAGATGAAGACTTATTTTTTTGCTTCAGGGGAAATGAAGCTCTCTCTCTGTTTTGGGACTGGAATATGAACAGAGACATTTGATAGAGAAAGAGATGAAGAGACTTCTGTGTTTTTGGCAGCCTGCCTTTAAAATGACACCCCATGTGTTTTTCAGCAACCCATATACAGCTCTGGAAGGACTGTAAAAATGGGAGGAAAAATCATAATTTGTAGTTTCCGGGTGGGTGCAGATTATGAGAGTGAGACACCCTCTAAGCCTAAACAAAAAGAAGAGCTTCTCTCTCTTGATTGAACTGAAATGATTATTTAAGTGAACAACTGACCAGTTTTTTTTTCTGTATGTTGCTGGTATGAGGAAAGGGGAGGAGGGAATAATCTAGAAATGTCATTCTGAATTGTTTTGTGTTGTTAATAAATTTCTAGTTCCCTGTTTAAGCTTTGAGCCTGCTTTGTCTTTACTCCTAAACTCGATCCCCAAAAGAAATTAAATATATTAAAATTGGCAAACCCCAGTCACACCGTTTACCTGGTCCTTGAGCGAAAACTACCCCACGAACAGGATTGTCTTTGCTGGAGGCAGAGTTTACTCAAACAGTTTTCCCTAACGTGCTTCTCAGGTGTACCACTGGGACTTTATCTCTATCTGGTGTTCTCAAAGGCTCAGATTGGGCAGGACCTGCTCGGTTAGTGGAACTTCGGGTATTCACGAACTATGTGGCCTTTGGTAAATTAATCTCCCAGTTCTTAAAAGTCGCCCCACTAAGTGTTTTTAAGGTGGTTTTAAGCAGGCCATTGCACCGTTCGACTTTCCCAGCTGCTGGTGCATGGTAAGGAATATGGTACACTCACTCAATGCTGTGTTCTCTAGCCCAGGTGCTAACAAGGCTATTTTTGAAATGAGTCTTATTGTCTGACTCAATTCTCTTAGGGGTACCATGTCTCCAAAGGACTTGTTTTTCCAGGCCTAGGATGGTGTTCCTAGCAGTAGCGTGGGGCAGGGTATGTCTCCAACCACCCGGTGGTGGCTTCCACCATGGTCAGCACGTAGCGCTTGCCTTGGCGGGTCTGAGGCAGTGTGATGTAGTCAATCTGCCAGGCCTCTCCATACTTATATTTGGACTATTGCTCACTATACTAGAGGGGCTTCACCCGCTTGGCCTGCTTGATGGCAGCACACGTCTCACAGTCATGGATAACCTGAGAGATACTGTCTATGGTTAGATCCACCTCTCGGTTTCGTGCCTACTTATAGGTGGCGTCTTTGCCCTGATGACCTGAGGCATCATGGGCCTATCGAGCTAGGAACAATTCTCCTTTGTGTTCCTAATTTAAGTCTATCTTTGACACCTCTATCTGTGCAGCTTGATCTACCCGCTCGTTGTGCTGGTGTTTTTCACTAGCCCGACTCTTGGGAACATGGGCATCTACATGGCGGACTTTCACGGGTAGCTTCTCTATCTGAGTGGCAATGTCTTTCTACTCATCAGCAGCTTAGATTGGCTTTCTTCTACGTTGCTAGTCAGCCTTTTTTCACCTTTCCAGCTAGCTTTACAGAGCATTGGCTACTATTCATGAATTAGTGTAGAGGTAGAGCTTTGGCTATTTCTCTCTCTCAGCAATGTCTAAGGCCAGCTGAACAGCTTTGAGTTTAGCAAGTTGGCTTGATTTACTTTTTCTTTCGGTAGCTTGTGCAACTTGCTGTGTGGGGTTCCATACGGCTGCTTTCTACTTCCGATTTATTCCTACGATGCGACAGGAACCGTTGGTGAAAAGAGCGTAGCACGTTTCATCTGCTGGCAGCTGGTTGTACGGTGGGGCTTCTTCAGCTCGGGTCACTTGCTTTTGCTCTTCTTCCTTGGCAAGACCAAAATTTTCACTTTCTGGCCAGTTTGTAATTATCTCTAAAATTTCAGGGCTATTTGGGTTACCAATGCGGGCACGTTGCGTGATGAGGGCAATCTACTTGCTTTATGTGGCGTCGGTGGCATGGTGGGTAGAAGGAACCTTTCCTTTGAACATCCACCCCAGCACTGGCAGTCGGGGTGCCAGGAGAAGTTGTGCTTCTGTGCCAATTACTTCTGAGGCAGCTTGAACTCTTTCATAGGCAGCTAAGATTTCCTTCTCCGTCGGAGTGTAATTGGCTTCAGAACCTCTGTAACTTCTGCTCTAGAATCTCAGGGGTCGGCTTCGAGTTTTACCAGGTACCTTCTGCCAAAGGCTCCAGGACAGACCATGGTTCCCGGCTGCAGAGTAGAGAACATTCTTTACCTCTGGTCCTGTCCTGACTGGGCTAAGGGCTACAGCATGAGCGATCTCTTGCTTGATCTGGGCGAAGGCTTGCTGCTGTTCAGGGCCCCAGTGGAAATCATTCTTCTTGCGGGTGACCAGGTAGAGAGGGCTCACAATCTGGCTGTATTCAGGGATATGCATTCTCCAAAAGCCTATGGCACCTAGGAAAGCTTGTGTTTCCTTCTTGCTTGTTAGTGCTGACATTGCAGTGATCTTATTGATGACTTCAGTGGGGACCTGGCGCTGTCTGTCTTGCCACTTCACTCTCAGGAACTGAATTTCTCGAGCAGGTCCTTTGACTTTGCTTTTCTTGATGGCGAAGCCAGCTTCCAGCAAAATCTGGATGATTTTCTTTCTCTTCTCAAAGACCTCTCTTGCTGTGTTCTCCTACACAATGATGTCATCAATGTGTTGCAAATGTTCTGGGCCTTCACCCTTTTCCAGTGCAGCCTGGATCAGCCCATGGCAGATGGTAGGGCTGTGTTTCTACCCTGGGGCAGTCGGTTCCAGGTGTACTGCACACCCCTTTAGGTGAAAGCAAACTGAGGCCTGCACTCTGCTGCCAAAGGAATGGAGAAAAATGCATTGGCAATGTCAATGGTAGCATACTACTTCGCTGCTTTGGACTCCAGCTCGTACTGCAGCTCTAGCATGTCCGGCACGGCTGCGCTCAGCGGTGGAGTCACTTCATTCAAGGCACGATAGTCCACAGTCAATCTCCATTCCCCCTCAGACTTGCGTACAGGCCAGATGGGGCTGTTGAAGGGTGAGTGGGTTTTGCTGACCACCCCTTGGCTCTCCAGCTCACGGATCATCTTGTGGATGGGGATCACAGCATCTCGATTTGTCCGGTACTGCCGGCGGTGCACTGTCATGGTGGCAATTGGTACCTGTTGCTCTGTCACCTTCAGGAGTCCCACTGCAGATGGATTTTCTGACAGTCCAGGCAAGGTGTTCAACTGCTTAATACTCTCTGCCGATACAGCAGCTATTTTAAAAGCCCACCTGAATCCCTTGGATCTTTGTAGTAGCCATTCTTGAGGAAGTCTATGCCTAGAATGCGGTGCCCCTGGGCTAGTTACAATCGGATGTTTCTGCCACCTCTTCTCTGTCAGGCTAATCTCAGCTTCCAGCAAAGTAAATTCTTGTGATCCCCCTGTCATCCCAACAATGGAAACAGGTACTTTCCCCACATGTTCTGATGGTATCAGGGTGCATTCTGAACCAGTATCAACTAACATTCTATGTTTCTGTGGCTTTGATGTGCCAGGCTATCGCACCCACACTACCCAGTAGATCCTGTCATCCCATGCCTCTCCCTGGCTAGAGGCAAGGCCCCTTTAGCCTTGGTTATTATTTCCTTCCTGGGCATACATAGTGGAGGTCTCTTCCAGGGGATCTGACAGATCATCCTCCCTTCTGTAGTACCCTGCACCTTGGTTGTGGGAGGTCGAGGCTACCTTCATTTTAGCGGTTCCCTCGGTTGGCATTTCCCTCCCTGAGCTGACGCACCCGTGCTGCCAGGACAGAAGTGGGCTTCCTATCTCATTTTCCATGTCTTCTCCATGGTCTCGCAGGAAGAACCACAGGTCAGTTCGTGAGGGGTATCCTCTGTCTTTAGCTGGGGCGTTGGGTGTGAGATTTGGGGCCTGTGACTCGTACTGGTGCTGCATTGATCTTCCTTATCTCCTCCTTATAATCTCCCTCACCTCTCCTTTCAACCCTCTCATCCCCTTCATCTCCTTTTGGACCTGTTGGAGGTCCCTGGCCACAACAGAGACCTTGGCCTGCATTGGGCCATTAATCATACTGTCAAAATTTCTGAGCTTGCTGGCAACAGACCCCACTGTCTCTCGGTGGTTATTAGCCTTAATCAGTGCAATGTAGGTAGTAAATTCAGATGGCCTCAGGGTTGCCAGATCTTACAACATCTGCCCTGTGCACCTGACCTTGTCAGGGTCATTGTCATGCTGTCTATCCATCCCAAAGAGTACCTCTAATACTGCCACTTCCCTCAGCTGCTGGATTCCTTCATCAATGGTCTTCCAGCGCATTTTATGGTGGTGCTCCTGCATTCTCTCTTTGTGGATAAACTTCTCTCTCACACTCATTAGAAGCCGTTCCCAAAGGAAAGGAGGCCTTGCTCCTTCACGAATGTCTGGTCTACACCTGAGTTTTGGGACAAGGATCTCAAATTCCTGGCCTCAGTGCCATCCAGTTGTACACCTCTCCCCATAAGGTCCCAGACACGAAGTAACCAGGTTGTAAAAGGCTCACGGCCCCGTCGCACAATGTCTTTTTCGCAGGTTACGGAGAGTGTCATATGAGAGAGACTCGGTGACAATCTCAACCTCTGGCTCCTTGCTGACTGTGAGGACCTTCCTGGCTGATCCCCACTATCTAGGTGCTTTGTTTTAATCTTAGATTTCTTAGTTTCCACAGGGCAACTGCTGCTGGCTGTGGCTGCCCCTGTGATCTAGCTGGAACCTGGACAGATGTAACATCTATGGGTTCTACTGCAGCACCATCAGACTCTCCCTCTTTAGGGCTGGGGAGGGTTTCTCGCTAGCTGGGGAAAAGTGCTCTTTCAACACCTGGCCCATGTGTATCTCCTTCACTAGAACCCCCCACCCACTCTGGCTGGTTCATTTCTGCAGTGGGCTGTGGGTCAACACCAGGCTCTGGGGCAGCATCTCTAGTCTCAGGGACAGGGGCAGGCTCTGGGGCAGCATCTCTATTCCCTGGGACAGGGGCAGGGTCTGGGGCAGCATGTTTCACGGTTGTTATCCAAGCCAGTATTCCCTTGTTTCTGAATGCTAAGTAAAGCAGGCCCATCAGCAACACCAGCCACGGAATAATAATACTAGCAATTAAAGCAAATCTGAAATCCTTGAAAACTGGTGGGGTAGCCTCAAAAACTGGGTGACAGGTTGGGAGAAAATTTCTCTTGCATTCATTGCCTCACAGTAAGTACTATTGTTGAAATAATCCCAGAAACACGCAGTTAGAGTACGATAACTCAGGATCCATGTGGCAAATTTCTAGAAAAAATTAAAAACCCATGAATTCCTGACAAAATCAATCCAAAACACAAATCGGATCATAGCTACAATAAATTTGGTGAGGGGGCCCATATTCAAAAAGGGCTTGCAAATGGGGAGAAATATCTGTGACCACGTGGAGCCCAAACCAGATTAAACTAGACAACATGTTGCTGCTTAAGAGCTGCTACTCTCTCTTAACTTGCCTTTTAATGCCTTCAGCCTTACGTTGGCGCCAAAATCTGTCCTGGTTTTAGGACAGGGTTCTGCCAAAAACGGCAGAAGTTTCCCTTTGAAATAGAGAAATCAATGTCACCCCTTTCCGAGTGTTATAATTGTTTCAAATTAAGGACTCAAGGCGGAGATAAGGAGGTAAAAGTAACAGCTCTTTACTACTCTAACTCACAGCACAAGTAGAAAACAACAGTAATTATTAAAATTACCGACGAAAAACAGAAGAAAAGTCAGTTGTAGTCCTTTCTTAGACGCGGACACACTCGGTCTGTGTCCGTTCCTGGGGTGTAACTGTAGCAGGGCGGCACAGCTGCAGGCGCAGGCAGGAGCCAGGGAGGTGGAGTGGAACAGCCGCGGCCGGGCTGGCTCAGGTGGGAGCTTTCGCTCCCGGTCTTGTGTCTAGATGACCAGTTGTATTTCCAGAGGTAGGAAGTATTTGGTCTTTGGTAGTCAGCAGTGCCTCTGAGATAGCAGGGCAGATGCTGGGCAGCTGAATACAGCCGGCTCCCGCGTCTCCTACTTCTTCACACCGCCGAGCAGACTGGAGAAGTTCCCCTCCCTCTCTCTCCGGAAAACAGCTGGGCCCTTCTAGAAGCCTCGTGCTCCCCTGAGTAGCTCCCCCCTCCCCCCCTCCCCGGAAGTCCGCATCTCCCTCCCGGGTAGCTCGGTCCCACCCACCCGCTCGTCTAGGGCCATCACAAACCCTGGGCACAGCCGGCGGGTTCTGTTAGCATTACAATGGGAAAAAATTCTCCCTACTCATACATTGAAGGAACACAATCCCAACCTTCAACAGTGTTAAATGCTACCTTTGTATCGTTACACCAATCCAACCCAAACCTCACAGAATCATGCTGGTTATGCTATGATGCACAACCCCCTTTTTATGAAGGTGTTGCTGTCGATCTCCCATTCATCTTTTCAAAGTCAGACAATCCACACCAATGCAGATGGGACACCCCCCGGAGAGGCATTACCCTAAGCCAGGTTATGGGCCAAGCCAAATGCTTTGGCTATGCAACCTTGGCAAAGCAGATGGGCAACATCTGTCGGGAATTCATCAGACTTAAAGGGGGGAAGTTGCAGTGGGTGATCCCAGCTGCATCGAAAATGTGGGTCTGTCAACAATTCGGGGTAAGCCCATGTGTACTCCTTGACAAATTCAATCATTCTAATGACTTTTGTGTCCAAGATCTAATTGTCCCCAGAATCCTGTATCGCCAGGAAGAAGAAGTGTACTGCTTGTTCGAGGAACCCGACCGGCTCCACAAGCGAGCAGTGATAACGGGCATCACCATCGCAATGCTCCTCAGTTTAGGAGCTACTGGCACTGCCACAGGCGTCTCAGGCCTTGCAACACAACATCAAGGACTGGCCCAACTGCAGATGACTGTCGATGAAGACTTGCAGAGGATGGAGAAATCCATTTCTTCCCTAGAACAATCCCTTTCCTCACTCTCAGAGGTTGTCCTCCAAAACAGGCGAGGACTGGACCTTTTGTTCATGCAGCAAGGAGGCCTGTGTGCCGCCTTGAAAGAGGAATGCTGCTTTTATGCAGACCACACCGGAGTCGTTAAAAACTCCATGGCCGAACTGAGACACCGACTGAACCAGAGAAAAATGGCCAGAGAAGCTCAACAGGGCTGGTTTGAGTCATGGTTCAACCAGTCCCCATTGCTCACCACCCTAATTTCTACCCTAATAGACCCACTCACTATAATCTTACTAACACTAATCTTCGGGCCTTGCATACTAAGCAAATTAGTGCTATTCATTAAAAAACGTTTAGAAGCAGTTAACATTATGTTCGTCGAACGCCGACAGTTACTTTAAGGCGTGCCTGTTACTAACACATTTACAATTTTATGCTAACTTTACTAACCCATGAAATTTTATAATATCTGCATTTTATAATTTTATACGATTTTTACTAATCATGAGGGAGGGAGGAAATGTGGAGAGTTAGGGATATGTGAGCGGAAAATCTCGGGCTGTGACGGTCAGCTAGGACCCCATCCCCCCTCACACTCTGACCTTTGCTCAGTACCCGGCCCACCCAGCCGGACGTGAGCCGAAGGAAATGACCACAGACTGCCCAAACTATAAAAACCCTTGTGACCCCCCAATAAACGCCATTTTGCTGTCCACCACATTGGTGTCCAGGAGCTGATGGCCCGACTGGCCTGGGCTTAGGGCCGCCGTGCTGGGTATTGAACCAGGTCACCACCGCATCAGCCTGTCAATAATAAATTAAAATATACAAAATATATGAAATATTAAAAATATATTAAAGTGAGGATTGAAATTATTAAGTGCCTGTCAATATTGAATATAATAAATATATTAAATACATATTATATATTAAATATATTAAATTGAGGATATAAATGATTGCCTGTCAATACCAAATATACTTAATAAATTAACTACATTAAATATATTAGAGAATTTAACTATTAATTGCCTATCAATAATATTTTAAATATAAAAAATATATTATTTAATTAACTAATTACCTGTCAATATTCAGCTTAAATATATTAAATACATTAAAGAGATGAAATCCATTAAAGAGACAATTGAATTAATTAATATCCTGTCAATATTAAATTTACATATATTAAATTTCAATATTTTAAATATATTAAATTGAGAAATTAAATGATGAATTGCTTGAAAATATAAATTTGAGATATTAAATACATTAAATATAGTAAATGTATTAAATTGAGGCTTTAATTAAATAATTGAGAGGCCGATTAGTGGATTAAAGTGAACACAAAAAATTTAAAATCTTTTATATCTCAAAATCACATAAAAAATCAGGGAGGGAGGGAATTGGAGATCTCCCAGAGATCATCACTGTGACATCATTGCTGTCATTGTGACGTCATCGCAGTCGTTGTGACAGTTATGACTCAATCAATATCACTATGACATCATCAGTGTAACAGTGACACAATCGCTGTGATGTCATTGTCATCATCACTGTGATGTCATTGCCATCCTTGTGACATCATCACCATAGCTCAGATGCCGTCAATGCCACTGTGACGTCATCAACATCCCTGTGACGTCATCAATGTCAGCATGACAATGCTGTCATTGCTGTGACATCATCGCTGTCCTTGTGATGTCACCACTGTTGTTGTGGCACCGTCAATGTCACTGTGACATCATCAATGTATCAATGATGTCATTGCCATCATTGCAGTGACGTCATCACAATAGTTGTGATGTCATCACTATAGTTGTGATGCTGCCAATGTCACTGTGATGATCGTCCTCTGTGTTTCCATGACATCACTGCCATAGCTGTGACGTCATCATCGTCGTGGTGACATCGCTACCGTGTTTGTGACACCATCAGTGTCACTGTGACATCATCATTGTAACCACGACGTCATTGCCGTGATGTCGCTGCCATCGCCACTGTGACATCATCGCCATAGTTGTGATGTTGTTGGCGCCATTGTGACACCATCAATGTCTCTGTGACGTCATTGCCATCCCAGTGATGTCATTGTTGTCCCTGTGGTGCCACTGATGACATCATCAGTCTCCGGTGACATGATCACTTCCTGATGATGTCATCGTTCCCTGATGATGTCACCGCTCCCTGTTGGCATCACGGGTCTCTCAATGATGACACCACTCCCTGATGATGTCACCAGTGTCCCCAATGACATCATCACTGTCCTCATGGGGGTGGTGTCACTGCAGTGTCCCAGATGATGTCACTGCTGTCCTCACAATGACGTCACTGCTGGACCGTCGATAACCTCACCGCTGGAGGCACCGAGGGCCTGGAGCTGCGTCAGCAACGGGGCCAGGGACACTGAGGGGACAGAAGGGACATTGAGGGGACACTGAGGGGACACTGAGGGGACACTGTGGGGATAGAGGGGACACGGAAGGGACACTGAGTTGACACTGAGGAGACAGAGGGGACACTGAGGGGACAGAGGTGACACTGAGGGGACACTGAGGCGACACTGAGGGGACACTGTGGGGATTGAGGGGACACTGAAGGGACACTGTGGGGACACTGAGGGGATAGAGGGGACACTGAGGGGACAGAGGGGACATATTTGGGAACATTTAGGGACATTTGGGGACACTTGGGGACATTTGAGGGCATTTAGAGACCTCTACGGACACTTAGAGGCACATTTAGGGACACTGAGGGGACATTTAGGAACCTTTGGGGACTCTGGGGACACATTTGGGGACACTGGGACATTTAAGGACATTTATGGTCATCAGTGGATGTCCCTAAATGTTTAGGGACTTTTGGGGACACTGAGAGGACACTGGGGACACATTTCAGAACACATTTAAGGACATTTGGGGACCTTTGGGACATTTGGGGTCATTTATGGACATTTGGGGACATCATAGGACACTGGGGCCACACTTGGGGCCACATTGGAGACACACATGGGGACACATTTGGGGGACACTGAGAGGACATTTGGGGACACATTTTAGGACATTTAGGGACCGTTGGGGACATTGGGGCCACACTTGGGGACATTTCAGGACACATTTGGTGACATTTTGTGACATTTGGGGACATTTGGGGGCATTTGGGGACACTTGGTGACACTCAGTGCAACACCCACTGCTGTCCGGGCGTGTCCGGCTCCGTCCTAGGCCGTGGGTGGCCCTGGTGTGGTCCCCATTGTCCCAGTGTCCTCAATGCCCCAATGTCCCCACTGTACCAGTGTGCCCTCAGTGTTGGACAGTGCCACCACAGGGAGAAGGACAGGGACAGACAGGGATAGCAGGGACCGGGGGACAGGGCCAGGGCCTGTGCCACCACAGGGACAGCAGGGACCTGGGGACAGGGACATCCCAGTCCCATCCCAGTCCCATCCCATTCCCATCCCAGTCCCTCCCAGTCCCCCAGTTCCCCCAGTACCTGCTCAGGGCCTGTCCCAGTTTCCCCAGTTGCTCCTCGGCTTCCTCCACCTGGAGCCGCTGCTGGGACCGGGCCTGGGAACGGCCACAGGTGGCACCAGGGGTGTCCCCAATGACCCCAAATGTCCCCAGACGGCCACAGGTAGCACCAGGTGTGTCTCAGGTGTGTCCTCTATGTCCCCAATCGGCCATAGGTGGCATCAGGTGTGTCACCAGTGTCACCAGGGATGTCCTCAAACAGCCACAGCTGGCACCAGATGTGTCCCAGGTGTGTCCCCAAATGGTCACAGGTGCCACCAAGTGTGTCCCCAATGTCTGCAGGTGTGTCTCACCTGTCCCAGGTGTGCAATGTCCCTTCACCTGTCCCAGGTGTGTCCTGTCCCCTCACCTGTCCCAGGTGTCTCTCACCTGTCCCCTCACCTGTCTCAAGTGTCCCTCACCTGTCCCAGGTGTGTCCCAAATGTCCCTCACCTGTCCCAGGTGTCCCTCACCTGTCCCAGGTGTGTCTCTCACCTGTCTCTCCCCCCTCAGCTGCTGCTCCCCCGGCGCAGCCGCAGCTCCAACAGCGACACCTGGCGGGACCCGGCAGCAACTGCGACATCCAGGGAGCGCACCTGGGACAGGTGAGAGACAGGTGAGAGACAGGGAGTGCACCTGGGACAGGTGAGAGGCAGGTGAGACAGATGAGACAGGTGAGAGACAGGTGAGAGACAGGGAGCGTACCTGAGACAGGTGACACAGGTGTGACATAGCTGGGACACAGGTGGACAGGTGTGACACAGGTGGGACACAGGTGGGACACAGGTGAGACTGGTGTGACACAGGTGTCCCCATGCAGGATTACCTGTGCTCCCTCTGTATGTGCCTAAACCTGTCCCAAGTGTGCCCTCACCTTTCCTAGGTGTGTCCCCTCACCTGTCCCTCTGTCCTCTCACCTGTCCCAGGTGTCCAAGGTGTGCCAGGGTCTCACCTGTCCCACCAATGTGGTGGACAGCAAAATGGCGTTTATGGGAAGGTCACACGGGTTTTTATAGTTTGGGTGGTCTGTGGTCATTTCCTTCAGCTCATGTCTGGGTGGGTGGTCCTGGTACAGAGCAAAGGTCAGACAGGGAGAGGGGATGGGTTCCTAGCTGACCGTTACAGCCCGAGATCTTCCGCACGCATCCCTATCATTCCACATTTTCCCCACCTCATGATTAGTAAAAATCGTATAAAAGTATAAAATGTAAATATTATAAAATTTCAAGGGTTAGTAAAGTTAGTACAAAATTATAAATGTGTTAGTAACAGGCACACCTTAAAGTAATTGTCGGCGTTCGACGAACATAATGCTAACTGCTTCTAAACGCTTCTTAATGTATAGCACTAATTTGTTTAGTATGCAAGGCTCGAAGATCAGTGTTAGTAAGATTATAGCGAGTGGGCCTATTAGGGTAGAAATTAGGGTGGTGAGCCATGGGGACTGGTTGAACTACGACTCAAACCAGCCCTGTTGAGCTTCTCTGGCCATTTTTCTTAGAGTTAGTCGGTGTCTCAGTTCGGCCATGGAGTTTTGACAACTTCGGTGTGGTTTGCATAAAAGCAGCATTCCTCTTTCAAGGCGGCACACAGGCCTCCTTGCTGCATGAACAAAAGGTCCAGTCCTCGCTTGTTTTGGAGGACGACTTCTGAGAGTGAGGAAAGGGATTGTTCTAGGGAAGAAATGGATTTCTCAATCCTCTGCAAGTCTTCATCGACAGTCATCTGCAGTTGGGCCAGTCCTTGATGTTGTGTTGCAAGGGCTGAGACGCCTGTGGCAGCGCCGGTAGCTCCTAAACCGAGGAGCATTGCGATGGTGATGCCCGTTATCACTGCTCGCTTGTGGAGCCGGTCGGGTTCCTCGAACAAGCAGTACACTTCTTCATCCCGACGATACAGGATTCTGGGGACGATTAGAACTTGGACACAAAAGTCGTTAGAATGATTGAATTTGTCAAGGAGTACACATGGGCTTACCCCGGATTGTTGACAGACCCACATTCCTGATGCAGCTGGGATCACCCACTGGAACTTCCCCCTTTAAGTCTGACGAATTCCCGACAGACGTTGCCCATCTGCTTTGCCAAGGTTGCATTGCCAAAGCATTTGCCTTGGCCCGTAACCTGACTTAGGGTAATGCCTCTCCGGGGGGTGTCCCATCTGCATTGGTGTGGATTGTCTGACTTTGAAAAGGTGAATGGGAGATCAACGGCAACACTTTCGTAAAAAGGGGGTTGTGCATCATAGCATAACCAGCATGATTCTGTGAGGTTGGGTTGGATTGGTTCAGCGATACAAAGGTAGCATTTAACATGTTTAAAAATGGATCGGAGAGGGTTGGTTTGGCTAGGAGATTGGATAGGGAGAAGGTAGATTCCTGCATTTGTATTTTGTGGCTAGAGCTACGGTTGGCTGAGATCTCCTTCCTGCCCCCCCCCCCCACTTTTACTGGACGGGCAGAGTGGCCCCGCCGCGGGGCGCCAGGGGTCTCCACAGCCAGGGCGGCGCGGCTGCGGCGCCGCCTCCATGGCCGGGTAGAGGAGGAAGAACGGCGGCGAGGCAGGGCGCGTTTCCTCCTCCTCCACTGCTGCCGCTGCTGCCGCCTCCCCGGGCTTGGGACGCCGCTCCATGCCGGGGGTGGCTCCACTCCAGCCCCACTCCTGTCCTGGGAACTTCCCGCCGCCGCCGGCTGCAGCGCTGCCCGCTCCGCCTCTGCCATCACTTCCCCCACTTGAACTAGGAACACTTGTGTGGCTGACAGAGCCTACTCTGCGCAAGCTGTTTTTATTTTTTGCTAGTCTGTAAGCGGGGTTTGATCTCTCCCTCTTGTCCTCTTAACCTATGCGGGAGCATTGTAGCTAGTGTTCTTAAAAGCTGCTGCTCTGTTTTTGTTAAAGTTTAAATCAGTATTGGAATCTTCTTTTGACTATGTTCCGGGCTGCTTATCTCAGCTTGAGTCAGAGTTTGCGCTGGAAGTCGACTGCATAGCTGTTTCTGGGTTGCAGAGCTTTTTCCTGGGGCTTTGCTCCCGGCCCTTCTTGTGGGGGTCGGGCCTTTCTTTCTCTCTGGGCTTTCTCTGCTTTTTGCTGGGGGAGGTCCTTGCTCTGTAAGGACTTGATGTAATATGAGCTTTCTGATTGATTTTAAGCTCTGTCTCGGGGGACGCTTTTTCTCTCTGCTCGCCTCCGCATGCTCTGCTCAGCGAGCCGTCTTCGCTTTTGTTTTTTGTGCTTTTGTTCTGCCCTAGACTACGCGGCTCGGCGCCATTTTCAAAATCATATGGCGGGGTGCCTTATTATCAGTCGCATTGGACTCTGATATTGTGGCAGCGTTTCGCGCCTCCTCTGTCAACCCCTGCCAAAACCCCCACGCGCGTTCTCCCCCCACCTCCGATGGCGGTGAGTGTGGTTCCAGGGGTCGCAAGGGGGATCTTTAAACCTGTGCCTCCGCGCCCGCGGCTGGTTCAAACCCCTCCCCGGTTTGAGTTGCAGCCCCGATTCCCAGCTGTGGCGCAGCTAACAGACATGCCTGCGCTGCTCTCCCGGCATCTTGTTCTGCCCGCGCCTTTTGCAAAGCCTGGATTACCCTGCCCCATGCTTTAAGCGTTTTTCCTGAGTCTGAGGACATGGTTTCCTCGGCAAGAATTTGTGTGCATTTATCCCATATCCCTGGATGTAAGACATCTACTGGACTGTCTATCGCGCTCATTTTCATCAGCCTCTGCAGAGCAAGGGTAAAATCTTTAAGCTTACAATCAATATTCCACTGCGTGTGGAGTTCACTTACGACCTTCGCGACAGCCTCCATGGTCTCGCGGGTCCGAGGACGTCTCCTCTGCTGCACTAGTCCAGCTGTGCAGCTGCTGGGTCTTGCCAGGCGATTCCCGAACCCGGGGCAGTCGTATCCCGGGTTTTGGCACCACTTGTTGTGGGCGACCTGGTTCAAGATCCAGCACAGGAACCCAAACCCAGGGCCCCTCGGTCCATCAGCTCCAGGACACCAATGTGGTGGACAGCAAAATGGCGTTTATTGAAAGGTTACAAGGGTTTATATAGCTTAGGATGGTCAGTGGTCATTTCCTGTGGCTCGTGTTAGGGTGGGTGGTCCTGGTTCAGAGCAGAGGTCAGACAGGGAGAGGGGGATGGGTTCCTAACTGACCGTTACAGCCCGAGATCTTCCCACACATCCCTATCATTCCACAATCGGTGGACATTTGGGGACATCAGAGGAACATTTGGGGACATCGGGGGGACATTCGGGGACATTGGAGTACATTGGGGACATCGGGGGGACATTTGGGGACATTTGGGTCCCCCGCGGTGGCTCCGCTGGCGGGCTGGTGACACCACCTCGCCCCGCCCCCTTCCTGCACCGCCACATCCCCCATGTCCCCTCTGAATGTCCCCACGGGTGTCACACCCCTGTCACCCCTCCCGGAGTGTCACGTGTCCTCGAGTGTCCCCAGAGTGTCCCCAGAGTGTCCCCAAGGTGTCGCCATGGAGCTGTGAGAGATGTGACAGTGGCGGGGTGGGGGTGGGAGGGTATGGGGGGATGGAGGGGGTGGCAGAGGGGACAGGGAGGTGACACAGGGGACAGAGGGGTGGCAGAGGGGACAGGGGGTGGCACAGGGGACATGGGGGTGGCCGAGTATCGGGGTTGGTGTTATGTCTACTCCTCTCCCTGCCCCCTCGCTGTCTGCGCGAGCTGCCGCCGCCGCTGCTGCCCCCCCCCCGGGGCTCTTCTGCTTTGCTCGCTCTGCTCAGCGCGCTGCTAGCTAGTCCCCCTTAGTGCTGCTTGCTCGTTTTTTTGGCTTGTTTTCCCCTTCCCTTCTTTCCCTTTTCCCTCCCAAAAACCATCAGCACCAGCTTTGGACAGAAAATCATCAGGAATTTCCCTACGGAGCCGCCAAAGAAGCTTTTCGCCCTTCCCAGCAGAGACCGGCTGAGCTCGCCATCCTCCCTCTCTTGGTGACAACGTGTTTTGTCACCTGGGACTGTGCTGGGGAGTGTCTCTCTTGTGTTTGTTAACAAATAGGATTTTTCCACTTTTCCCCTGAGGAAAATTCTTTCTGAGCCCGGTGGAGGAAGGAATTGTGGGGGGAGTTTATTCTCTGGGGGGGCTCCTTTGGAAGTCTTCCCCCAATTTTGTCCTAAACTTGGACACCCGTGTGAATTTGGGGTCCCCACGAAAGGAATTGGGGTCCTGTGGAGAGAAAGGGATGCGAGCAGAAGATCTCGGGCTGTAACGGTCAGCCAGGACCCCATCCCCCTCCCAGTCTGACCCTTGCTCTTTGCCAGGACCACCCACCCGGACATGAGCTGAAGGAAATGACCACAGACCACCCAAACTATAAAAACCCCTGTGACCTTCCAATAAACGCCATTTTGCTGTCCACCACATTGGTGTCTAGGAGCTGATGGCCTGAGTGGCTCTGGGTTTGGGCTGCCGTGCTGGGCATTGAACCAGGTTGCCAACGAAACAAGTTGTGCCGAAACCCAGGATACGACTGCCCCTGGTTCGGGAATCGCCTGGGCAAGAACCAGAGGCTGCACAGCTGGACTAGTGCAGCGGGGGAGACATCCCCGGACCTGCGAGGAGCTTGGAGGCTGTCGCGAAGGTCGTAAGTGAAATCTACACGCAGTGGAATATTGATTGTAAGCTTAAAGATTTTATTCTCGCCATGCAGAGACTGATGGAAATGGGCGCGATAGACAGCCTGGAAGATATTCTTCATCCAGGGATATGGGATAAATGCACACAGGTTCTAGCCGAGGAAACCATGTCCTCAGGCTCGGGAAAAACACTCAAAGCGTGGGGCAGGGTCATCCAGGCTCTGCAGAAGGCTTGGACGGAGCAGGATGCCTGAAAGGCCGCGTGGGCTTGTCTGTTAGCTGCGCCACAGCTGGGGATCGGGGCTGCGACTCAAACCGGGGAGGGGTTTGAAACGGCCGCAAGCGCCGAGAGGTGGAAGTGCGGACGGCTCGCTGAGCAGGGCATGCACAGGCGAGCGGGGAGGAGGGGGCCCCTGAGACGGAGCTTAAAACCAATCAAAGAGCTCATTTTAAATCAGGTCCTTATAGGGCAAGAACCTCCCCCAGCAGGAGGCTGGGGCAGCCCAGGGGGAGGGAACGACCCGACCCCCGGAAGACGAGGCTGGGGCGCAGCCCGAGAAAAAAGCTCTGCAGCCCGGAAATGTCCAGCCAGTCGACTTCCAGCTCGGATTCTGACTGGAGCTCAGACGGGCGGCCCGGGAGGTGGTCAGAGAAGGATTCCTATACCGACACGGGCTTTAATAAAAGGGAGCAGCAGCATATAAGATCAGTAGATGCAATGCTCCTGCGTGGGTTAAGGGGACATCAGGGAAAGATCGAACCCCGCTTACAGACTGGCGGAAAATAAAAATAGCTTGCTCGGACTGGACCCCAGCAGTCACACTGGTGTTCCCGGGATGAGTGGGAGAGGCAGGCGGAAATCAAAGAACTTACTCGCCGGTAAATTCAAAAGAAGTGCAGGCGATTGTTAAAGCGATCGCAAACAGAGGGATTAATTCTGCTATGGTTTCCACACTCATTGATAGCGTTTTTGGAGGCGATGATATGCTTCCCTTTGCTATCAAACAGACTTGCAGGCTGATTTTTGATGGGGTGGGGATGACTGTTTTTAAACAAGAATGGGAGGATAATTGTGAAAAGCAGCTGGCCCTAGTAACAGGAGCAGACCACCCACTGCACGGCTCCAGCATACAGAGGTTAATGGGGACAGACCCGACCATGATAACCCCACAAGCACAGGCAGAGGGCCTGCAGGCTCATGAAATCATGACAACAACCCTTGTTGCCCGGGAAGACATCCGTGTTTCTTCTAAAGTAATAGCCAGACCATCGCCATGGTCCACTATAAAGCAGAGTGAGAGTGAGAGCTTCACTCAGTTTGTAGACCACCTTCGGGCTGCACTAGATTCCTCTGCATTACCTTCAGAGGCAAAGGGACCCATGCTGGCAGACTGCCTACGCCAGCAATGCAATTCAGTCACCAAGGACATTTTAAGATCACTGCCACCTGGGTCTAATGTTGCAGCCATGATAAGACATGTTGCAAAGGAAGAACACCTGGCCCTTATTCAAGCAGCAGTTCGCACTGCAATAACCAGTGTAATGGCATGCTTCAAGTGTGGTCAGGCAGGTCATGTAGTAGCAAAATGCCCCCAGTCAGGATGCCCACCAGCAGCTGCTCCACCACCCCAGGGGAGAGTTAGGGGACCATTCTGGGCTTATGGAAAGAAGGGATATTTAGCTAAGGAATGCAGATCCAAGCTTCAGGGAAATGGGTAGGGGAGGGGGTAGCCGGGCCGCACCCAGCCCTCCCCGTCCTGGAACATGAAGCGGTCCAGCTACAACAACCCTCAATGGGGCACGGGGCTTCCACGCCCACCACCCCCTCAAGAAATGACCAACTTTGTCGCCCAACGAGCAGCTCAATCAAACCTGTCTGCACCTCAGGAATACCAAGAACAGCTCCCTGGGGACGAGGCCCCTGGGTGGCCTTGGCCATGAAAGCGAAGAAACGAGACCCATGGGTAGCCTATGCTATGAAGGTGGGTAGGCACCCGCTGATCGTGTGGGCAGTGTGTCGTCTCCACAACAGCTATGACGACTCAGCCATCTGCCTTCCCTTTTGGGTGGACACAGGATCCGAAGTCACCGTCATCCCAGACATATACTGGCCCCTTGTCACGATCCGCCCAACCCAAGCGGGAGTCGTGATGGTTCGTTTGACCCCAGGGTGCAAAAGACAAAAGGCAGGAGACACAGGTTTAGTTTAGGCAAAAAGCAGCAATGCACTTTCTTGTGCTGCAATTCAGTGTTGTGGGAGAGAGAGAGAAGAGGATTTCGGGTGCAGAGAGACAGAGAGAGAGAAAGGATGGGATATAGCTACCAACAGACGAGACACATCCTCGCGGTCCAATGACAGACGCATCTTCAGTCGAGTCTTTCCAAGAAAGAGATCTCGGAAGTCCTATTAGAAAAGTCACTTTTTAAAGTCCTTTTCCAAACCAAGTGGCTTCTGGCCAAAAGGTGGGAAGATTTATGGACTACTCTATGTGGAGATCGTAGCTCCATGAAACAGAAGGAAACAGGACGCGGCAGCCAGTAAACTACTCCAGAGCAGAGCATTACAGCAATCTCATGGCTACCAAACCGTCTTTGTAGTTAGGGACAAACATGGCCTACGCCATATCGGACTAGTCCATTGTTCTTCCATCTGTGGGAGCTTTGTTGAGTAAACACAGTTCAGCGTACCGTGGCAAGCAGCAAGCTCACCTGCAAACAGTCCTTGGCAAGCATCCACCTCGGCCAGGCCAAAACTCCGGTCCAGAGGGAGGGGTGGGGGTCCCAGGGTCTCAGTCTCTGATGATGGTTGTGAGGCAGATCAGAGAAACTTCAGATCGACTCTTACACCCCTACAATGGAGACTGGAAAAGGCCCCCACAGTGAGCTGAGTTGGAGGGCAAGCCCAGGCTCAAAGAAGCGCGCAACAGATAGCAATAACACTTTGCACCGAGAGAGAACCAGGAAGGACTATCATCCTTATACATCGGACATACATGATGTCGGATTGCCCACCCTTGATGGGGAGAGATGCCCTAGCCCTGCTGGACGTTAGGGTGACAAATTTATTCTAAGGGCCACTGTCACATATCCACCATTGCCCATCAAATTGACTTGGAAATCAGTTGACCCGGTGTTTATCCAACAGTGGCCTTTATCCAAGCCTCAAATGTCTGCTCTCCTTGAGCCAGTTAGCCGAGAGCTACACAAGAATCATATAGAACACTCTACGAGCCCATGGAACACCCCAATCTTTGTAATACCTAAACGGTCTGGGGAAGGCTATCGTCTCCTGCACGACCTACGGGAAGTGAACAAGAGGATCCAGCCGATGGGCCCGGTACAAACTCTGCTGCCCATGAAATCAATGATACCAAGAGGACAACCCTGTGCAGTGCTCAACATCAAAGACTGCTTCTTTTCTATTCCCCTGCACGAAGACGACAAGGAGCAGTTCCCCTTTTCCATCATCTTTCCAAACAGCCAGAGGCCCAACCTACGCTTTCATTGGAAAATGTTACCCCAAGGAATGATCAACTCCCCCACCATCTGCCAGATCACAGTAGACCAAGCGTTAGCACCATTCCAACAGAGCAACCCGACGGTCACCATCGTGCAATACATGGATGACATTCTGGTCGCCGCACCATCACCAAGCCAAGTGGACCAACTGGTGTCAACCATCTCCAAGACCTTAAAGACAAATGGCTTTGAAATAGCGAGTGCAAAAATAAAAAAGGGACTGTGCGTGACCTTTCTAGGAGTGGGAATCACAAGCTCCTATGTAACCCCTCCCCAGATGAAAATCCGCCGAGATATCAAGACGCTCCACGACGTGCAGCAGCTGGTAGGGTCCTTACAGTGGCTCCGCAACATCGTCCTGATTCCTCCCGAGGTCATGGAACCTCTAAACGACCTCTTGAAAGGAAAGAATCCATGGGAGCAGAAAACCCTGACACTGGAAGCGATAAGCTCGCTCAACTTTATCGAACACCAGATGTCAGCGAGCATGCTTGTAGGAATACAACTAGAGAGCAGGACTGCAAGCACTGCTCAGCTTGTCACAACTGACATGGATATGTTGGCCATAGTAGGCTGCAAGCCTTGGCAAGAGTAGGCCGCAGGCCTTAGCAAGAGTAGGCCTCAAGCCTTGGCAAGAGTAAGTGGGATTTTGGAGAAGGAATGCAAGAGATAAGAAAGTGCTTGGTACGGGGTATATACCTGGCTAGCTTAAACGAGGCATAGATTGAGCAATGTTATGTAGTTATATAACTTAGCAACACGAATATGATTGGAGTGCTATTTTTAGTAATAAGTAAAAAAGTATATAAACTTTGCTTTGTGGATCAATAAACGGCTTCATGGCATAACGTGAAGACCCCGTCTCTTCATTACCACCGCCATCAAATGGTGCCCACCGTGTGAGGACTGCAACTGTCGTAGGACGTGACTCTGCTCAGAGGAGCAGGAGGGAGGATCTGCTCGGGAGAAGCAGGACACGCTGGCCAGCGACAAGCTTTCAACCCCTCTGGATAGAGGTGAGCCACAGGGGCTGGTTCCCCTGAATTCCTTATTTGCTACGGGGAAACATGGGACAGGCAATGTCCAGAGAGGAAAGAGATGTTTTTGAACTTATGCAAAAGCTGTTACAACAGCACGGCAAATCTTTGCCTTCGAATCAGTTAAAGATCTTGTTGAAATGGACATCATTTAAACTGCCGGGGGTTTCCCAGACCACAATCTTTACAACAGACTTGTGGGATGCAGTGGGAGTGAAACTCTGGAATGCTGTAAGTAAAGGAGACAAAGCAGCTGCAAATATGATTCCCTCTTGGAGGGTAGTCTTTGAAACTTTAAAAGCCCAAGAAAAATTACAGGCAAAAGATAAGGGGGATGCTCCATGCCCCCCCACCGCAGAGGCTCGCAGCTCTTTGCAAACTGCAGAAACTGTGCAACCCACAGCCCCCCCTCTTGTAACCCCCTCTCCACCAAATATCAAGGTGAGAGGCTCTGCAAAATCCATAAATGTTTTCACTGCTGACTACAGTCCAGAGAGCGAAGATGAAGGAGAGGAGGATCCCTTTGATCCTGGGGTTGTTAATCCCGATGATGAGCCAAATTTATTTCCCCCTGACCCTCATGACAACTGGGTCCGCTTAAAGCAACAAGCATTAATGGAGGGAGATCTGGACATTGCTGAAAATATTGTTGCACCTGTCATTTATTCTGGAGTTCGAAGACGAACAGCCCAATGGGAACCGCTCTCTTTCCAAGAAAATAAAGAGCTCCAACTGGCAATTACTGATCATGGTATTAGCTCTCCATTCTTTACGACCATCCTGGAGTCGGTGCTTGCTGCCCACACAATGACCCCGCATGATTTAAGAACGCTTGCTCGGTTGCTGTTAACACCTGCTCAACTCGCTTTGTGGGAAAAAGAATGGGAAAGAGGTGTGCAAAATTTAGTGGTTACTTATGTGGGTCATTCTAATGCGGCTCTGGCAAACCTCACAATTAGACAACTCATGGGGGCAGGGCCACATACAGATGCTGCTGCCCAAGCCCGAGACTGCCCGAGAAAAGCCTTAGATGGAACCCAAGAGGCAGCTCGGCAGGCATTTCTTAAGGTCCCTGATACTCGAAAACCCCAGAAAGCTTTTACATCCATCACTCAGGAGGCACAAGAGCCGTACATGCATTTTGTGGACCGCCTTAAGCAAGCGCTCGAACGCCAAATAGATAACTCCGAGGCTCGTGAAATTTTACTCTTAAAACTTGCTGTTGAAAATGCTAATGCAGACTGCAAAAGACTTCTCAAATCTTTGCCAAATCAAAACCCGACTTTAACAGAAATGATTGAGGCATGCAATCGTATCGGGACTTTAGAATATCAATATGAAACTATGGCCAAAGCTCTTGCTGCCATAAAGGGTCCCTCTGAGTCTGCAGAACTTTGTTATAGGTGTGGCAAACCTGGCCACTTTAAGAAAGACTGCTTAGCTTTGAAAGGAAACAAATCAAAAGCACCTGGTTTGTGTCCTCGATGCCGCAAGGGATCGCACTTTGCTAACAAATGTCGTTCTAAGTATGATTCTGAAGGTCGTCTGATCCAGGGAAACGGGTTCCGGAGCGCGGGGCAGCACCGCCGCGCTACGACACAAATGCTTCGGTCGCCTCTGCAGATGCCATCGCAAGTGCCACCACCGCAGGTGTCCCCTGCTGCGTCTCCTCAAGTCCTCGCCCAGCAACTTCAGGCAATGCCAGAATGGACTTGGCAACCTCAGTCACGGTGACGTTACTTGATTCTTCTATTCATTTACTCCCCACAGGAATCTTCGGATCACCAGGACCAAAGAAAGGCGCTTTGCTAATAGGGAAATCTTCAAATAACCTTGCAGGACCTTTTGTCCTCCCTGCAGTAATAGACTCTGACTTTATTGGAGAAATAAAAATCATGGCATGGACACCCCTTCCCCCCTGTACTATCCCTGAGGGAACTCACATTGCACAGTTAATTCCTTTTCCACAAGATTCGGTGTTTGTTGCACAAGAACAACAAGAGGGGGTGAGTGAATTTGATCCTGCAGAAAACCCACAAATATTATGGGTACAGACAATTTCTGATAAGCGTCCCACTTGCAAATGCACCCTGTCATTACAGGGACAAAAAATAACACTCACTGGTATAATAGATACCGGAGCTGATGTAACTGTCATTTCTCAAAATAAATGGCCTTCTAATTGGGCCCTCACTGAGGTACCCCAAGCTCTCTCTGGAATAGGGGGGAGCAGTCGCAGCTATCAAAGCCTAAATCTCATTCAAGTCACGGGACCAGAAGGCCTCGTAGCATCTGTTAAGCCTTTTGTTTTGTCTGTACCTATGGTGTTATGGGGACAAGATGTACTTTCTCAATGAGGTTTCAAAATTCAGTCGGATTTTTAGTGGGGGCCATTGAAGTGCGCGACACCCTGAAACTAACCTGGAAAACCACCACACCTGTCTGGGTAGATCAATGGTCCTTGCCTCTGGTTAAATTGCATGCACTCACTGATCTCGTCCAAGAACAAGTTCAAAAAGGTCACATAGTCCCCTCCACCAGTCCCTGGAACTCCCCTGTATTTGTAATTAAAAAACAATCTGGCAAGTGGCGTTTGCTCCAAGACCTCCGCAAAATTAACTCTGTAATGGAAGATATGAGGGCTTTACAGCCCGGCCTTCCATCTCCTACCATGATCCCTCGAAATTGGCATTTAACAGTTATTGATTTAAAAGATTGCTGTTTCGACATTCCTTTGCATCCTGATGATGCTCCTAAATTTGCCTTCTCTGTACCTAGTACTAACATGCAAGCTCCCTTGCAGAGATATCACTGGGTTGTGCTTCCGCAAGGAATGCAAAACAGTCCCACTATTTGTCAGTGGTTTGTTGCAAAGGTCCTCAGTCCCATTCGCCAAAAAAATGCCAGCTGCCTTGCTGTATCATTATATGGATGACATCCTAATTGCAGCAGAACATCAGGAAGTGATGGAGGAAACCTTAGCCCTTGTCATTGCTGCTGTAACTCAGGCAGGACTCAGTCTTGCCTCAGAAAAAATACAACAATTACCTCCTTGGAAATATCTCGGTTGGCACATTAGGACCCAGTCCATTTCCCCTCAGCCTTTGCAAATTCACACAAACATTCAGACTTTGCATGATGCTCAAAAACTGTTAGGGACAATTAATTGGGTTCGTTCCTTATTAGGAATTTCAAATGCAGATCTAAGTCCCTTGTTTAATCTGTTAAAAGGAAATTCACATCTCCTGTCCCCTCGTCAGCTCACACCAGATGCTTGCCAAGCACTGCAAAAAGTCGCTGATGCCATTTCAAACAGGCAAGCTGCCCGATGGGCCCCTGAGCTACCTTTCTCTTTAATTATTCTAAATCCAGCTAAGCAACCTCATGCTTTGATTTTTCAATGGGATCCTAAAGCGCCAGACCCACTGTTGATCATTGAGTGGATTTTTCTGTCTCACCAAATGTCTAAAACTATTAGTACTCAACATGAAATGATAGCATTACTTATTATCAAAGCTCGTGACAGGCTCACCACACTTGCAGGTGTGGATTTTAGTTTAATCTGTTTACCTGTTACTACTGTTTATTTGCAATGGTTACTGCAACAGTCTGATGTGTTTCAAATGGCTCTTGCTGATTTTTCTGGACAGCTTTCTTCACATCCTCCGAAGCACAAGCTCATAGCAACAAGCTTTAATCTTCTGATGCAGCCCAAAAGAAGTGAAGTCCCGTGGCAAGCTCTAACTGTCTTTACAGACGGATCTGGTCGCACCCACAAATCAGTGTTACTTTGGTGGGATGATAACCTCAAGCGATGGAATTCAGATGTTACTACTGTATCAGGTTCTCCCCAATTTGCTGAATTAGCAGCTGTTGTTCGAGCCTTTCAACGATTTGCTACTCCTTTTAATTTAGTAACTGATTCTGCTTATGTTGCAGGAATCGTGGAGCGAGCAGAAGCTGCAGTACTTAGAGAAGTGCCTAATGCTGAATTGTTTCAATGGTTACAACAGCTTGTTTTTCTTTTAGATACTAGACAGCATCCTTATTTTGTTATGCATGTTCGTTCTCACACCACGTTACCTGGTTTTATTACAGAAGGAAATTGTCAAGCAGATTTGCTTACTTTACCAGTTCAAACAACTCAGCCTGTATTACCAGACCGCTTTGCTCAGGCAAAACTCAGTCATTCATTTTTTCACCAGAATGCTGCTGCACTTGCACGCACCTTTGGCTTGACTTCTCGCCAAGCCTCCAGTATCGTGGCTGTGTGCCCAGATTGTCAGAGACATTCCTTTCCTTCTCTTGCAGGAGGTGTTAACCCTAGAGGCCTCCAAAGCCTTCAAATTTGGCAAACAGATGTTACTCATTTTCCCGAATTCGGCCAACTTAAATATATTCACTCTTCCATAGACACATTTTCAGGTGCCTTGTTTGCATCCTGCCACACTGGAGAATCTGCAAAGGACGTATGTCGTCACTTTGCAAGTGCTTTTGCAGTTTTAGGAATTCCTTCTGAAATTAAAACTGATAACGGCCCTGCATATATTTCTCAGAGAGTTGCAAGTTTTCTTGCTCTCTGGGGAGTGTCACACAAAACAGGGATTCCTCATTCCCCTACAGGCCAAGCTATCATTGAGAGGGCACATGCTTCACTAAAGCGTCTTTTGTTACAACAGAAAGGGGGAATGGGGAATGCCACCCCAGCTGAAAGGTTGCAGAAAGCATTGTATGTTTTTAACTTTTTGAATTGTTCCCTAATGGACCCTAACCCTCCAATTGTTAGGCATTTTGGCAATAATCCACAGTTAGAAACTAAACAGAAAGCCCCAGTCCTTATTAAAGATCCAGAAACAGGTAAGATCAAGGGACCCTATCCCCTTGTCACCTGGGGAAAAGGGTATGCTTGTGTCTCCACAGAAAATGGCCCGAGGTGGATCCCAGCCAGGAGCGTGAGACCATTCCGAGAATCCGTGGAACCGAAAGAAGACTGCTGTAACCCTGGCATCTCACCAGAGATCCCGACCCAGATATCCTCGGCTCCAGTCCCAGATCCCGCCAGACCCTTGTCTCGACCAGCTTCTCCTTAATACAAGAGGAATCATCGACTTCACACTGCTCTTTGAATTCCGTGGCCACCTGACCCCGGACGCAGTAGAAGACATCCTCGGAGCGCAAGTGTCCAGGCGTGAACGGCAACTGGGACAATTTAGACGAAGAATCGAACTAGAATGTAATCCTATACCTTGTTTTATTTGTTGAGAGCATTGGCACCAGGTGTGAGTTTTGTGTCAGTGTCAAAAGTGCCAGAAAAGGTGGTATTGTGTTGCCAGCCGTCGCCGTGGCCATTGTCCAACGTGTGATCCTTTACGATACCCCTTTGGCAACTGTGCTGTTTTGAAGTTTGTGTGTGGACATAACTATGGCTGGCTTCCACATCAATATTTTTGGGAGCCGTATCTGACTCCTCAGGCTGATCCTTGTAATAGGGCTCGGCCTTCACGAAGGGCAGGTAGAATCGTTGCCGTTGTTGCCCCTTCCAGAACGTAATGTTTGGCTTACGCTTGCTGATGCTTTAAATGAATCCACGCTGTGCCTTTCTATGACTTCTCCAGGTAACCCTTTTCAAACTTGCTTAGTAGCTGTGCCTTTAGAAAAAGCTGAATGGGAGGCTTTGTACAACATGACTATGCACAAAAATTGTGATGCTCCAGGCAGAATGGAACCCATATGGTGGTGTGAAGACAAATACCGCAAGAAAAAAGGTGAACCAGCTGGATGGTATATGGTAAATGAAAGTTACCTAGGTGTGAACAAAGTTGGGGATTTTTACCCTATACCCCTACAGCCTCAAGAATTAGACATTTTTGGATCCATGCAATCTTTTGCATGTTTCTTTTTGAATTTTCCTGGTAAACGCTCTGCCCAACAGGGATTTGGCCTTGACATTTCAGGTTCAGGAATTTACTCCAATGCTTCTGCTTGGTGTAATCACATTCTGCCTCAGCACATTCAACCTGGAAATAATCTTGGCTGCTGGCTTGCAAAACAAACTAATGCTACTAGCTCTGCTTTAACAGGCTTGTTAACAGACGTTGATAGTGTAAGGCATGCTACACTACAAAATAGAGCTGAAATTGATTTTTTGCTTTTAGCACATGGCTATGGTTGTGAAGATTTGGAAGGTATGTGCTGCATGAATCTCTGATAACTCTCAGTCCATTCATGCAAACATACAAGCCCTCCGAGACAGTGTCAGCAAACTGAGAGTTATGGATGATAACGACTGGCTTGGGAACATACTCGGAGGATGGGGACTTACTGGCTGGCTTAAGCATGTAGTGAAAACTGGATTTTATGTATTAGCTATGCTTTTGCTTTTGGTAATGTGTTTGCCCTGTATCTTGCAATGTGTTCAAAAATTAATTGACAAGTCAACAAAGAGCATCTTATTGGTACAACAGAAAGGGGGAGATGTAGGAATACAACTAGAGAGCAGGACTGCAAGCACTGCTCAGCTTGTCACAACTGACATGGATATGTTGGCCATAGTAGGCCGCAAGCCTTGGCAAGAGTAGGCCGCAGGCCTTAGCAAGAGTAGGCCTCAAGCCTTGGCAAGAGTAAGCGGGATTTTGGAGAAGGAATGCAAGAGATAAGAAAGTGCTTGGTACGGGGTATATACCTGGCTAGCTTAAACGAGGCATAGATTGATTGAGCAATGTTATGTAGTTATATAACTTAGCAACACGAATATGATTGGTGCGCTATTTTTAGTAATAAGTAAAAAAGTATATAAACTTTGCTTTGTGGATCAATAAACGGCTTCATGGCATAACGTGAAGACCCCGTCTCTTCATTACCACCGCCGTCACATGCTCACCAGATGGCATTTGAGTACACAGGTCGATCTGTATGTCCACGTCTCAAAAAAGGGGGGAGTGGGAGCCTTAGCCCAAGGACCCCCTGACAAAGCCCAACCGATACAATGGGTGGCCTTGGGGAAACTGTCACGCGCCTTTTCCCCAGGAGTCAAATGCATCAGCAGCCTCATCATGAAAGGCAGGAAACTCGCCCTAAGACATCTGGGCATCGAACCTGCCAAGATATACTTGCCCTTCTGCAAACAGCTCTCTACGCAGTCAACAACGATATCTGAATACCTAGCCATGGCTCCTTGCAGGAGGAGAGATTTGCTACGTGGCAAAACCCCCTTGGACTCAGCTGCTCACGGTCATCGACATCGACCTCCCACCGAAGATAATCGACCGACCGCAGGCAGGACCAACCATTTTCACGGACACATCGTCACTGACCTCCACCGCAGCGGCAGTGTGGCAGTCAGGAGAACAATGACAATGTGTCAAGACAACCAACCCTAAGCTTTCAGGCCAACAACTTGAGGCAGGCGCCGTAGTGCTAGCGTGCGGACTGTTCCCAGAAGAACACCTTAACATTGTGACTGACTCCATAGTTGTGGCCAAGCTCTGCCTAGCCACCTCCAGACCAGGTGAGTCAGTGTCCACGGTGGCAACGATGCTAGAAGAAGCACTCTATTCACGGAAAGGCACCATATCCGTCATCCATGTCAACAGCCATGACCCGATCAAAGGATTTTACCAGATTGGCAATGACAAGGCAGACGCTGCCACAAAAGGCGTATGGACGCTGAAAGAAGCCCATCAGCTGCATGATTCCCTCCACATCAGAGCAAAAGCACTTGCAAAGAAATGCGGAATTTCTTCTGCGGACGCAAAACACGTTGTGGCCACGTGCCCTCACTGTCAGAAATCACCACTGTGGTCAACCGCAGAGGCCTCAAAGCCTCAGAAATATGGCAGACAGACTTTTCACAATGTCAGCTGTTAAAACCCTGATTATGGCTCGCAGTTACCATAGATACATACAGCGTTATGATTGTGGCCACACAGCATTCCAAGACCGATTCCAAAGCGACCATCGGACATTGGCTGACAGCCATGGCATGGCTTGGATTTCCAAAGCAAATCAAGACAGACAACGGCTTGAACTTCACCTCAAAGACAGTTCAAGCATTCGTCTTGAAATGGAACATCTCCTTGGTACATGGCATCCGTACAACAACACCGGACAAGCCATCGTTGAAAGAGCAAATCAGACTCTGAAAACTAAACTAGAAGTACTAGCAAAGACAGAAGTACTGAGGGGCCAAAGGGGACACTGAGGGGACATTGAGGGGACACTGAGGGGGCAGAGGGGACACTGAGGGGACAGAGGGGACATATTTGGGAACATTTAGGGATATTTGGGGACACTTGGGGACATTTGAGGGCATTTAGAGACCTCTAAGGACACTTAGAGGCACATTTAGGGACACTGAGGGGACATTTAGGAACCTTTGTGGACACTGGGGACACATTTGGGGACATTGGGACATTTAAGGACATTTATGGTCATCTGGGGATGTCCCTAAATGTTAGGGACATTTGGGGACACTATTGGGGACACATTTGGGGACACATTTAAGGACATTTGGGGACCTTTGGGACATTTGGGGACATTTAGGGTCATTTGGGGACATCAGGGGACACTTGGGCCACACTTGATGCCACATTGGAGGCACACTTGGGGACAGATTTGGGGGACACTGAGAGGACATTTGGGGACCCTGGGGACACATTTGGGGGACACTGAGAGGACATTTGGGGACACATTTAAGGACATTTAGAGACCTTTGGGGACACTGGGGCCACACTTGGGGACATTTCAGGACACATTTGGTGACATTTAGGTACATTTGGGGACACTTGGTTACACTCAGTGCCACACCCACCGCTGTCCGGGCGTGTCCGGCTCCCGTCCTGGCCGTGGGTGGCCCTGGTGTGACAATAGCCCCAATGTCCCCATTGTCCCCAGTGTCCCCAATGTCCCCTCAGTGTCCCTGCAGTGTCCCCAGTGTCCTCAATGTCCCCAAATGTCACTGACCCTGCAGTGTACCCAATGTCCCTGATGTCCCCACTGTCCTCAATGTCCCTGCAGTATCCCCAATGCCCCACTGTCACCAGTGTCCCCAGGTGTCACTGACCCCCCAATGTCCCCAATTGTCCCCACTGTCCCAAGTGTCCCCAGTATCCCCTCAGGATCCCCGGTGTCCCCAGATGTCACTAACCCCTCTGTCCCCAGTGTCCCCAGAAGTCACTGACCCCAATGTCCCCAATGTCTCCAGTGTCCCCACTGTACCCAGTGTCCCCCCAGTGTCCCCAGTGTCCCCAGGTGCCACTAACCCCTGTGTCCCCAGTGTGTCTACGTGTCCCTGACCCCAGTGTCCCCAGTGTCCCCCCAGTGTCCCCAGGTGTCACTGACCCCAGTGTCCCCTCAGTGTCCCCAGTTGTCACTGACCCCACTGTCCCCACTGTCCCCTCTGTCCCCAGTGTCACTGACCCCTCAGCCGGTCCCGGTTCCGTCCCAGGCGCTCGCTCAGCGTCCCCAGAGCCCCGAGAGCCGCGGTGACACCGGCCAGGGACAGGGCCAGGGACAGCAGGGACCTGGGGACAGGGGCAGTGACAGTGACTGTGCCACCACAGGGACAGGGACAGGGACAGCAGGGACCTGGGGACAGGGGCAGTGGCAGTGACAGTGCCACCATAGGGACAGGGACAGGGACAGCAGGGACCTGGGGACAGTGACAGTGCCACCGCAGGGCCAGCGACAGCAGGGACAGGGACAGGGACAGGGACAGACAGGACTAGTTGGGACCTGGGGACAGGACCAGGGCCAGTGCCACCACAGAGACAGCAGGGACCTGGGGACAGGGACATCCCAGTCCCACCCCAGTCCCATCCCGGTCCAGTCCCAGTCCATCCCAGTCCATCCCAGTCCCTCCCAGTCCCCCCCAGTTCCCCCAGTACCTGCTCAGGGCCTGTCCCAGTTTCCCCAGTTGCTCCTCGGCCGCCTCCGCCCAGAGCCGCTGCTGGGACCGGGCCTGGGAACGGCCACAGGTGGCACCAGGGGTGTCCCCAATGACCCCAAATGTCCCCAGACGGCCACAGGTAGCACCAGGTGTGTCCCAGGTGTGTCCTCCATGTCACCAAACGGCCATGGGTGGCATCAGGTGTGTCACCAGTGTCACCAGGTGTGTCCTCAAACGGCCACAGCTGGCACCAGGTGTGTCCCCAAATGTCCCCACAGGTGGCACCAGGTGTGTCCCAGGTGTGTCCCCAATGTCCTCAAGCTGTCACCAAGTGTGTCCCCAAATGGCCTCAAAAGTCCCAAGTGTGTCCCCAAACGACCCCAGGTGTGTCTCCAATGTCCCCAGGTGTGTCCCCAAATAGCCACAGGTGGCACCAGGTGTGTCCCAGGTGTGTCCCCAAATGGTCACAGGTGCCACCAAGTGTGTCCCCAATGTCTGCAGGTGTGTCTCACCTGTCCCAGGTGTGCAATGTCCCTTCACCTGTCCCAGGTGTGTCCTGTCCCCTCACCTGTCCCAGGTGTTTCTCACCTGTCCCCTGACCTCTCTCAAGTGTCCCTCACCTGTGCCAGGTGTCCCTCACCTGTCCCAGGTGTGTCTCTCACCTGTCTCTTCCCCCTCAGGTGCTGCTCCCCCTGGGTGCCGCCGGAGTTCTAACAGCAAAACCTGGCAGGACCCGGCAGCAACTGCGGCATCCAGGGAGCGCACCTGGGCAGGTGAGAGACAGGTGAGACAAGTGAGACAGGTGAGAGACAGGTGAGACACAAAGAGCGTAGCTGAGACAGGTGACACAGGTGTGACATAGCTGGGACACAGGTCGGAAGGTGTGAGACAGGTGAGACACAGGTGGGACACAGGTGAGACTGGTGTGACACAGGTGTCCCCATGCAGGATTACCTGTGCTCCCTCTGTATGTGCCTAAACCTGTCCCAAGTGTGCCCTCACCTTTCCTAGATGTGTCTCCTCACCTGTCCCTCTGTCTTCTCACCTGTCCCAGGTGTCCAAGGTGTGCCAGGGTCTCACCTGTCCCACGTGTATCTCACCTATCCCAGGTTTATGCAAGGCTCTCTTCTGTCCCAGGTGTGTCTCAGTGTCCCCTCACCTGTCTCAGGTGTGTCTCACCTGTCCCTGCAGCCGCAGCTCCTGGCTCTGGTGTAGCCTCACCTGTAGCAGCAGCTGGAAAACCTTCTGTCGCCAGCGGGCCAGCAGCACCTGGGGACAGCACAGGTGAGACCCCAAACACACCTGAGAAACCCAAATACACCTGGGGGCAGCAGAGGTGAGAGACTGAGCACACCTGGGGACCTCAAATACACCTGGGGATGCCCAGCTGTGTCCCTAACGTCCCTCAGATGTCCCCAGTGTTGCGTTGGTGACCTGGTTCAATACCCAGCACGGCAGCCCAAACCCAGAGCCACTCGGGCCATCAGCTTCTAGACACCAATGTGGTGGACAGCAAAATGGCGTTTATTGGAAGGTCACATGGGTTTTTATAGTTTGGGTGGTCTGTGGTCATTTCCTTCAGCTCATGTCCGGGTGGGTGGTCCTGGTACAGAGCGAAGGTCAGACAGAGAGAGGGGGATGGGTTCCTAGCTGACCGTTACAGCCCGAGATCTTCCACACGCATCCCTATCTCTCCACATTTCCCCCACCTCATGATTAGTAAAAATCGTATAAAAATATAAAATGTAAATATTATAAAATTTCAAGGGTTAGTAAAGTTAGTACAAAATTATAAATGTGTTAGTAACACGCACACCTTAAAGTAATTGTCGGGGTTCAACGAACATAATGCAAACTGCTTCTAATCACTTCTTAATGAATAGCACTAATTTGTTTAGTATGCAAAGCTCGAAGATCAATGTTAGTAAGATTATAGCGAGTGGGCCTATTAGGGTAGAAATTAGGGTGGTGAGCCATGGGGACCGGTTGAACTACAACTCAAACCAGCCTTGTTGAGCTTTTCTGGCCATTTTTCTTAGAGTTAGTTGGTGTCTCTGTTCGGCCATGGAGTTTTTGACAACTTTGGAGTGGTTTGCATAAAAGCAGCATTCCTCTTTCAAGGCAGCACACAGGCCTCCTTGTTGCATGAACAAAAGGTCCAGTCCTCGCTTGTTTTGGAAGATGACTTCCGAGAGTGAGGAAAGGGATTGTTCTAGGGAAGAAATGGATTTCTCAATCCTCTGCAAGTCTTCATCGACAGTCATCTGCAGTTGGGCCAGTCCTTGATGTTGTGTTGCGAGGGCCGAGATGCCTGTGGCAGCGCCGGTAGCTCCTAAACCGAGGAGCATTGCGATGGTGATGCCCGTTATCACTGTTCGCTTTGGAGCCGGTGGGGTTCCTCGAACAAGCTGTACACTTCTTCTTCCCGACGATACAGGATTCTGGGGACGATTAGAACTGGGACACAAAAGTCGTTAGAATGATTGAATTTGTCGATTGGTACACATGGGCTTACTCCGGATTGTTGACAGACCCCCATTCCTGATGCAGCTGGGATTGTCACTGTCCGAGAGGCTCTTTATGGGCGTGAGACCTCTATGATGGACATGTAGGTGGTTTCTGATTCAGGGTTTTCCTGAAGCCGCCGGAGAGAGACTGCAGGAGACGATCTTCTGTTGTTGTTTTTCATGGCTGTTTATTATATCTTATCTACAAAGTGTCCCAGCCAGGCTGACACAGGTCTGCTCAGCAAGGTGACCATGACCAAATGCTCCGCTGGGAGAGGCAGGACTTATCTTTTATACTCTAGACTAGGTCTTCAATATTTACAATTACTTTCCAATACAGCACAATCTATTACACTGTCCAGTTTTGTCCCCATCCAATCTGTGGCTGCCAGCATGTCATCCAACATGGATGGCACAGAGAAGAAGGAGGAAGCTGGGATCAACCACTGGAACTTCCCCCCTTTAAGTCTGACGAATTCCTGACAGACGTTGCCCATCTGCTTTGCCAAGGTTGCATTGCCAAAGCATTTGCCTTGGCCCGTAACCTGACTTAGGGTAATGCCTCTCCAGGGGGTGTCCCATCTGCATTGGCGTGGATTGTCTGACTTTGAAAAGGTGAATGGGAGATCAACGGCAACACTTTTGTAAAAAGGGGGTTGTGCATCATAGCATAACCAGCATGATTCCGTGAGGTTCGGGTTGGATTGGTTCAGTGATACAAAGGTAGCATTTAACACGTTTAAAAATGGATCGGAGAGGGTTGGTTTGGCTAGGAGATTGGATAGGGAGAAGGTAGATTCCTTCATTTGTATTTTGTGGCTAGAGCTACGATTGGCTGAGATCTCCTTCCTCCCGCCCCCAGGTTTTACTGGACGGGCAGAGTGGCCCCGCCGCGGGCGCCAGGGGTCTCCACAGCCAGGGCGGCGCGGCTGCGGCGCCGCCTCCATGGCCGGGTAGAAGAGGAAGAACAGCGGGGAGGCAGGGCGCATTTCCTCCTCCTCCATTGCTGCCGCTGCTGCCGCCTCCCTGGGCTTGGGACGCCGCTTCATGCCCCACTCCCATCCTGGGCCGGCTGCAGCGCTGCCCACTCCGACTTCGCGACAGCCTCCATGGTCTCGCGGGTCCGAGGACGTCTCCTCTGGTGCACTAGTCCAGCTGTGCAGCTGCTGGGTCTTGCCAGGCGATTCCCGAACCCGGGGCAGTCGTATCCCGGGTTTCGGCACCACTTGTTGTGGGCGACTTGGTTCAATACCCAGCATGGGAACTTAAACCCAGGGCCCCTCGGTCCATCAGCTCCAGGACACCAATGTGGTGGACAGCAAAATGGCGTTTATTGAAAGGTTACAAGGGTTTATATAGCTTAGGATGGTCAGTGGTCATTTCCTGTGGCTCGTGTTAGTGTGGGTGGTCCTGGTTCAGAGCAGAGGTCAGACAGGGAGAGGGGGATGGGTTCCTAAATGACTAACTGCCCGAGATCCTCCGCACAAATCCCTATCATTCCACAATCGGGGGACACTCAGGGGACATCAGAGGAACATTTGGGGACATCGGGGGACATTCGGGGGCATTGGAGTACATTGGGGACATCAGGGGGACATTTGGGGACATTCTAGTCCCCACGCGGTATCTCCGCTGGCGGGCCGGTGACGTCACCTTGCCCTGCCCCCTTCCGGCACCGCCACATCCCCCCATGTCCCTTCCGAGTGTCCCCATGGGTGTCACACCCCTGTCACTCCTCCCGGAGTGTCGCGTGTCCTCGAGTGTCCTCAGAGTGTCCCCAGAGTGTCCCCAAGGTGTCGCCATGGAGCTTTGAGAGGTGCGACAGTGGCGGGGTGGGGGGTGGGAGGGTATGGGGGGGATGGATGGGGTGGTAGAGGGGACAGGGAGGTGGCAGAGGGGACAGAGGGGGGGCACAGGGAACAGAGGGGTGGCAGAGGGGACAGGGGGGTGGCCGAGTGTTCGGGGTTGGTGTTATGTCTACTCCTCTCCCTGCCACCCTCGCCGTCTGTGCGAGCTGCCGCCGCCGCTGCCGCCCCTCCCCCCGGGGCTCTTCTGCTTTGCTCGCTCTGCTCAGCGCGCTGCTAGCTAGTCCCCCTTAGTGCTGCTTTCTTGTTTTTTGGCTTGTTTTCCCCTTCCCTTCTTTCCCTTTTCCCTCCCGAAGAACATCAGCACCAGC
>JAREIS010000903.1:0-59051 GCA_030060385.1 Muscicapa striata striata
TTTAAGCAGTCTGTGTTATGGTATGTGTGGTAACATGATGGATGCATGACTTTTACACAGTTAACGTGCTACTCCATTCATCTAAATGATTTTATGGCAAATACTGTCCTTTTGAAAATTTCTGCTTTTGTTCCTATAATGCCAAAATCATCATCAGGAATGTGGTCTGATCGCACAGCCAGCAAATTAAACCTCACTGAGTTAGTTTCTGCTATTGCTCTTTTGCCCCAGCTCTTTGTCATTGCTAAACAATGTTTTGGATTTCTGCTTTTAAACTTTTTTTTTTTTTTTTTTTTTCTGTGAAGAAAGACAATAAGAAAGTGTCTCTCATCCTGGGGCCAAGCCTTCACATTTAGCAGTGCTTAGCATTTATTGAATATAAGTGTCTGCAGAAACTAGTTCTGACCTGAGAAGGCTCAGGTCCTACAGGGTTCCAGGGAGACCCCAGTGTCAGCACTCAGATTTCTGATGGCTCTTAGAGATACCTCGTACTCCCCAGCCTATGGATTATGGAGGATCTTCAGCTGATTCTGACATTTAGCTAGGATGAATCTAGGTCTGAGTTTATGTGGTTTTTAATGCACTAGACACATTATCTTTGCTAGTTTTCTATCTTTTAAGGGAATACTGGCTTGGATAATAACCGTGAGGGATGCTGCCCCAGAGCCTGCCCTGTCCCTGAGACTAGAGATGCGCCCCAGAGCCTGGTGCTGCCCCACAGCCCACTGCAGAAATGAACCAGCCAGAGTGGGTGGGGGTTCTAGTGAAGGAGATACGGGACATGGGCCAGGTGTTGAAGGAGCACCTTCCCAGCTAGTGAGAAACCCTCCCCTGCCCTAAAGAGGGAGAGTCTGATGGTGCTGCAGTGAAACCCGAGATGTTGCATCTGTCCAGGTTCCAGCTGATCACAGGGCAGCCACAGCCAGCAGCAGTTGCCCTGTGGAAACTCGGAAACAAGATTAAAACAAAGCACCTAGATAGTGGGGATCAGCCAGGAGGGTCCTACAGTCAGCAAGGGAGCCAGAGGTTGAGATTGTCACCGAGTCTCTCTCATATGACACTCTCCGAACCTGCGAAAAGACATTGTGCGACGGGCCATGAGCCTTTTACAACCTGGTTACTTCTGTGTCTCACTGGTGGGGAGAGGTGTATAACTGGATGGCACTGAGGCTTGTAATTTGGGGATCCCTTGTCCCAGGACTCAGGTGTGACCAGACATCTGTAAGGGAGCAAGGCCTTCCCTTGGGAACGGCTTTAATGAGTGGTGGAGAGAGAAGTTTATCCACAAAGAGAGAATGCAGGAGCACTCACTACAGAATGCTGGAAGACCATTGACAAGGGACTCAGTGAGTTGAGGGAAGTGGGCAGTATTGAGTACTTTGGGATGGATGGACAGTATGATAAATGACTCTGATAAGGCTGGTGCATATGGGCAGATGCTTGTGACCACAACTCTAGCTAATTTGAATTTGCTACTCTACATTGCACGATTAGGCTGATGACCACTGAGAGGTAGGTTCTGTTGCCAGCAAGCTCAGGAAATTTTGACAGTATGATTAATGGCCCAGTGAAAGGCCGGGTGTCCTGAGCCAGGGCTAGGGACCCCCAACAGGTCCATGGGAAGGAGACACAGGAGGCTGAAAGGAGAGGTGAGGGAGATTATAAGGGAGTGAGATAAGGAAGATCACGTGCACCAGTAATGAGTCACAGGCCCACCCACAAATCACGCTCCCCAGCTAGGGACAGAGGATACTCCTCACGAACTGACCTGTGGTTCTTCCTGCGACCATGTAAGACATGTAAAAATGAAGGGAAGCCCACTTCTGTCCTGGCAGCACGGGCAAGGCCAGCTACTCAGGAGGAAATGCCAACCGAGGGAACCACGCTAAAATGAAGGTAGCCTCGACCTCCCACAACCAAGGCAGGGTACTACAGAAGGGAGGATGATCTGTCAGATCCTGGAAGGGACCTCCACCATGTGCGTCTGTGAAGGAAGAATCAGGGCTAGAGGGGCCTGCCTCTCAGCTGGGAGAGGGCATGGAGGCAGAGACTCATTGCAGGGGGAAAGCAGCTGGCCTGGCACATCAAAGCCACAGAAACATAGAAATGTTATTGATACTGGTTCTAGAAATGCACCCTGATACCATCAGAACATGTGGGAAGGTAACTTTGCCATTGTTGGGGTGACAGGGGATCACAGGAATTACTTTGCTGAAGCTGAGATTAGCCTGACAGGGAAGGTGGCAGAAACATCCGATTGTAACTGGCCCAGGGGCATTCTGGCAAGACTTCTAGAATGGCACTACAAAGATCCAAGGGGATTCAGGTGGGCTTTGGAATTGCTGCATCGGCAGAGAGATTAGCAGTTGAACACCTTGCCTGACTGTCAGAAAATCCATCTGCAGGGACTCGAAAGTGACAGAGCAACAGGTACCAATTGCCACCATGACAGTGCACCGCCGGCAGTACCGGACAAATCGAGATGCTGTGATCCCATCCACAAGATGATCCGTGAGCTGAGAGCCAAGGGGTGGTGAGCAAAACCCACTCACCCTTCAACAGCCCATCTGGCCCTAGAAGTCTGAGGGGAATGAGATTGACTGTGGACTATCGTGCCTTGAATGAAGTGACTCACCGCTGAGCGCAGCCTGCCGGACATGCTGGAGCTGCAGTACGAGCTGGAGTCCAAGGCAGCAAGTGGATGCTACCATTGACATTGCCAATGCATTTTCTCCATCTTTGGCAGCAGAGTGCAGGCCTCAGTTTGCTTTCACCTGAGGGTGTGCAGTACACCTGGAACCGACTGCCCCAGGGTGGAAACACAGCCCCACCATCTGCCACGGCTGATCCAGGCTGCACTGGAAAGGTGAGGCCCCAGAACATTTGCAATACATTGATGATATCATTGGTGGGAACACGGCAACAGAGGTATTCTGAGAAGGGAGACAAAATCATCCAGATTTTGCTGAAGTGCTTGCCATCAAGAAAAGCAAAGTCAAAGGACCTGCTCGAGAGATCCAGTTCCTGGGAGTGAAGTGGCAAGACGGATGCGCCAGGTCCCACTGAGGTCATCAATAAGATCACTGCAATGTCAGCACTAACAAGCAAGAAGGAAACACAAGCTTCCTAGGTGCCATAGGCTTTGGAGAATGCATATCCCTGAATACAGCCAGATTGTGAGCCCTCTCTACCTGGTCACCCAGAAGAATGATTTCCCCTGGGCCCTGAACAGCAGCAAGCCTTCGCCCAGATCAAGCAGGAGATCGCTCATGCTGCAGCCCTGGCCCAGTCAGGACAGGACCAGAGGTAAAGAATGTTCTCTACTCTGCAGCCGGAACCATGGTCTGTCCTGGAGCCTTGGCAGAAGGTGCCTGGTAAACTCGAGGCCGACCCCTGGGATTCTGGAGCAGAGGTTACAGAGGTTCTGAAGCCAATTACACTCCGACGGAGAAGGAAATCTTGGCTGCCTATGAAGGAGTTCAAGCTGCCTCAGAGGTAATTGGCACAGAAGCACAACTTCTCCTGGCACCCTGACTGCCAGTGCTGGGGTGGATGTTCAAAGGAAAGGTTCCTTCTACCCACCATGCCACCGACGCCACATGGAGCAAGTGGATTGCCCTCATCACGCAGCGCCCGCATTGGTAACCCAAATCGCCTGGGATTTTGGAGATAATTACAAACTGCCAGAAGGTGAAGATTTTGGTCTCTGCGAGAGGAGGAGCAGAAGCAAGTGACCAGGCTGAAGAAGCCCCACTGTACAACCAGCTGCCAGCAGATGAACGTGCTCGCCTTTTCACCGACGGTTCCTGTCGATCGTGGGAATGAATCGGAAGTGGAAAGCAGCCGCCTGGAGCCCCACACGACAGGTTGCACAAGCTACCGAAGGAGAAGGTGGATCGCCAACTTGCTGAACTCAAAGCTGTTCAGCTGGCCTTGACATTGCTGAGAGAGAGAAATGGCCAAAGCTCTACCTCTACACTGATTCATGGATGGAGCCAATGCTCTGTGGGGCTGGCTGGAAAGGTGGAAAAGGCTGACTGGCAACGAGAGGAAAGCCAATCTGGGCGTGATGAGTGGAAAGACATTCCACTGGATAGAGAAGCTACCTGAAAGTCCGCCATGTGGATGCCCATGTTCCCAAGAGTCGGCTAGTGAAGAACACCGCAACGAGCGGGTAGATCAGGCTGCACAGATAGAGGTGTCAAAGATAGACTTAGATTGGGAAACACAAGGGAGAATTGTTCCTGGCTCCGATGCCCATGATGCCTCAGGTCATCAGGGCAGACGCCACCTATAAGTGCACACGAGACCGGGTGGATTCAACTATGGACAGTATTTGGTTATCCATGACCGTGAGACGTGTGCTGCCATCAAGCAAGCTTGCCGGTGAAGCCCTTGGTATGGTGGGCGATGGTCCAAATACAGGGGGCATGGAGAGGCCTGGCAGATTGACTACATCACACTGCCTCAGACCCGCCAAGGCAAGCGCACGCCCTGACCATGGTGGAAGCCACCACCGGTGGTTGAGACCTACCCTGTGCCCCACGCCACTGCTAGGAACACCATCCCAGGCCTGAAAAAACAAGTCCCTGGAGACATGGTACCCTGAGAGAATTGAGTCAGACAATGGACTCATTTCAAAATAGCCTTGTTAGCACCGGGCTAAAGAACATGGCATTGAGTGGGTGTACCATATTCTACCATGCACCAGCCTGGGAAAGCCTAACGGTGCAATGGCCTGTTTAAACCACCTTAAAAGCACTTGGTGGGGGTAACTTTTAAGAATTGGGAGATTAATTTCATTTAAAGGCCACATGGTTAGTGAATACCTGAGGTTCCACTTGTCCGAGCAGGTCCTGCCCAATCTGAGCCTTTGGGAACACCAGATGAGATAAGGTCCCAGTGGTACACCTGAGAGGCATGTTAGGGAAAACTGTTTGGGAACTCTGCCTCCAGCAAAGACAATCCTGTTCGTGGGGTGGTTTTTGCCAAGGACCAGGTTGCACTTGGTGGTGATGCAAATATGAGAGACCTGATGTATCTCCCAAGGAGACCTTGTTCTAGTGAATTATCCATGATACTGCCTGTAACTGCCTGTATGTATATGATTTAAAGGTTTTATTTTGTTGTAGCATGTAAGATTCTGATTCTAATGCACAGTACTTAACAAAACCTGGGTATTTTAATGCGTATTTTTTGCTTACCTACAAGGCAAGACTGATGGCCACTACCTTCAGAGAGTCTATGGGTGGTACTGCAAGTTAGAGACACATAAAGACCCCATTCCCTCTGCTTTTGGTGATTTTAGGCTCATGTAGGAACAAGCCTCACAGACTAATCCTGGCTCCTCCATGAGGAGGTCCCAAGGAAGATGGACAGATTCTCTTTTGCTCTGATCTCTTGATCCTAAGATGTAGTTGGTGCAAACTGCTGTGTGTCCAGGTAGTTGGGTGTATTTTGCTTTATCTCCTGAGCTAGCCATGAGTTAGGAAATATAGGCAAACCAGAAGGTGAGCAGAAGAGGATTCACAAACCTACAGAAGCATACAGTATAACTCAAAAAGATACCTGTCTAGAAAGAAAATCTGCAGACCAAAGAGTGGGGAGTTTCTCAGTCTTGTTTTGCCATTTGAGGGATTTTAACTCTCCTTGCCTCCAAATACCATATTTTGCATTGCCCTTTAGTCTCCTGCCCAAGTCTCAGAAACTTACAGACTCCTTAAATGTAAGTTTGATGCTGAAGTCCATTTCACAAATATAGTTTTCCTCCTCTGGGATTGTGGTGACTTCTAAAATTTTGTAAATGCTTGCTGTTCTGCAACCTTGCTGTGGTTATCTGGAGTCTGTAGCTGTCTGAATGTGCATGAGTAAAGTCCACTTGGATATACCTTATTCCTCTTAGTAACAAATTCCTTGGTTTCCCTCTCATTTATATTTAGTCCTAATATCTTGTAGTCCTTCCTCAAATGAATGGTTTCATTTAAAGGCAGAACACAACATAAAATATAGCAGTCCATTACAGCCTTACCACTTTGCTACAGATTTATCTAAGCAGTTTAGTTGCTATTATAACTGCACTCAGGAGCTTCATGTGTCCTGTTTCTCCTCCCTTATCTCACTTATCTTTCTGAGAACATAAGGCACAAAATCATACTTCACTTGCCTGCTGTCTACCTCCTTCCAGGCTGCACTTCTAGGTGTACCCTTAATGTGTCAAAGAAATTCAGTGGTCGACTGAATTTATTAATATATACATACCAATGATATTTGTTTCCTGCAAAGCACTGGGTATTGAATTAATTGTGGCAGTTACACTAATATATGTGGAAAGCAGGTATGGATCAGCTGTGCCTTTGCCTGCCCTGCCCAGGGCAGTGCAGTGCTGGAAGCAGTTTTGCTGAGTTGGCTGGTGGAAAACCTCTGAAGAAGGTCCGTTACCAGATGATGATGATGCTACTTTGGGATGATAGGTTGCCCAGCCCCTCCCTTCCTCTGCTTCTCCTTACTGCAGGGCACTGAGCTGCTCTCTGCCAGCAGTTTTGGGAGGGAATGCAAGAGAGAGCCCTCGACTCTGTTCTTCTTCTGTCTCCTGTCCCCAGGAGAAAGGACTCCTGATGTTTGTTCGGCAGCCCAGCTCTGCCCTGTGTATACAGCATCCTTTACCACCTGTCTGTCCCTTGTTGCAAAGACCCTTCTCCATGTGAACTCGACTTTGCTTCCCAGCCCTCTCCGAGGAAATTCCATTCTAGACCACAGGAGAGCAGCAGTGCACAGACACCTGATTCCCTAGCTGGCATTCACTTAAATCGTATGTAACTGAAGGGTCTCATTTTCAGGCAGTGCTGAGCAGTCAGAGCTCCTAGGACAGTCAACATGAATGCTGGCCTTAAACCTCAGGAAAAGTCAGATGCATAATGATGCAGGGCACTCTTTAATTCTCAGGCTGGAGGTAGTTTTGATTATCTGTAGTGAACTGTGGCACACAATCAGAGCTGAAAGCATATTTATCTTAATGGAAAATGAAAAATATACTCCTCCCTCTGTTGATTAAATCTCTTGTGTGCTACATAGCTTTCCATGGTTGCTACCCACTATTATTGCCATTACAATTCAGGTGCTCTGGGACAATTAAAGTAAAATCAGGTGGTGTTTGCAAATCAAGCAGCTCTCTAAACAATTGCTTCTATATCAACCCAGCTGCTTCTGACATTCAGTCAAACAACTGACAGCTGCAATGTGTAGCAAGGCTTAGTGTCCTTTTCAGACAAAAGAAACTTCTGGCATCAATGGTTATAGCCCAGTGTTCTGAAATGGAGAAGACAATACTTTCAGGTCCAGTTGTAGATGACAGGAAGTTTAACTGATATAGCCATAAATTGACAAAAAAAAATTAACCATCAGAATACTTTTGGGCAAGAAAATCCTGTCTTAGTTCTGTGTATCTAGAGCACCTCATGCACAGAATTTTCCTCTCTGTCAAGAAAGATAATAGGTAGGAATTTGGTGGTAGGCGTGGGTGGAGCTAAGAAGGTGGCTGCTTGGCATTTATGCATTGAATGAAAAAAAAAGAGAGAAGTGTTTTGAAACTTACTAATTTTCAGTATGCTCCAGGGGCTGTGGTGGCAGAACTGACTGCTCTGGAGCTCTGCTGCTGCAGCGAGGCTGTGTCAGCCTGAGGACAATGAGGGCCTGCAACAACAGGGGACATTTGTCCTGCACCCCAACAATAACAACAGTTCAGGGAACAGTAGTCTTGTATGTTATGGTGCAAAATCCCTGTGGTGTGACCTTCTGCATGTGTCCTATATAGGCAGGCTGCTGCTGCTGCTGCTGCTGAGTTTTGACATGGAGCCTGGGATTTTTTCTGTGCATCAAACACACCCCCAGTTTTCATCCAGACTGTAACTGAGCCTTACATCCTGGGGCTGGAGATTGCATTGCTGGCTGGAGAGGTGCAGGCTTGGTTGTGAGCAACTGGGGGAATAACAGTAAGTCAGTGGTAACACTGTCAACTCTCTGGGAGCCCAGGAGACTCCTCTATCCCACAGATAAATCACCTCTCAACTCACTGCAGATTAATGGATCCCCAGCCTGTGAGATCTATCACTATATGCTGTAGTCTATCCATAATGAATGAAAGGTGTAGATTAAAGTAGTGACTGGTGGTGTTATTTGTAAATAAGAAACATTGTCCTGTTCTGAAAATAGAATTTAAAAAGTGTTTTTCACCCAACACTGCATTAAAGATTGTCTCACATAGAAAAATTGTCTGTGCTGATCTCACTCATACAGTACTTGCTGATCTGATGGTGGGTAATATTATATATGCCAAATTTAGGCAATATGGATGCTTACAAGAAGCTGTGCTCTCAAATATAACAGCACCTCCACACTCAGCAAATCTGTTCCCCTCTCTCTGTTCATAAACATGCCTGCAAGTGTCACAAATAATTTCTACTACTTTTTCAGTCTTGCTAGCACTTCAGAAACAATATAACTAAGTGGTGTCAGCTGAATTTTATTCACCTGAGAGCATTGTTGTTAAAACTATGCACTTTCTATTATGGGGACAAACAGGACAGGGTTGCTGCAGTGCTGTAATGGGTCACAAGGCACAGGGCAAACTCCCTCCAGCTAAACCTGTATGTGGCAGCTATGTGCATCAAGGACGTGCTGTACTCTAACTTTTCACACTTCCCCTGTCCTGGCTTTGGCCCATGCCAACTGTGCCTCTCCAAACAATGCAGGGGCACAGCTTGTAGCTATGCCTGTCGGGCAGGATGCCTTCTGTTTATGGCTGAGCTGTTTTGTGGATCAGCAAAGGAAAAGCTACCGGTGCTGCTTGGTTGGGTGCAGCTGGGAAGCCTCAGGTTTCCCCCAGACATGGGGAGGAGTTACCTGACCTTTCCCCAACACACAAATGTTTCTGTGATAAGCCACTCTGCCCTGGCTGCTGCTGCTCTGAGAGATCACATTCAGGGTGGTGTAAGAGTTTTTTTGGGAGATCAGATTTAGGATCACCTGTCACTTTTGGTGTCTTGCAGAACAATGCCAGTAGGAATTGTTAAACAAACAGGTTAATGCCTCATACAAACCCATTATTAGAAAAATGCAGGGAAGCTTCTTAATACCCATGTAGCTTAGCAGAACTACTATAAATTTTCTTACATGAAACTTTCCTAAAGATGCTCTGTAAGAGCCCCTACCTTAGAGCCTGCACTCAGCTTTAAATATCTTAATTTTCCTTTGGAAAAGATCATAGGATCATAGGGTAATCAGCCCTGCACATAACAAAAACACTTCTATTTTTTGGTGCAAATTTATTTCTGGCCGATTAATTTAAGTTTTGTGTCTGTACTATTTATTATCCTTTAATTTGGATACTTCTCCACCCTTTCAAATACTGCTCTTAATGTGTTTATAAAAGCTTATCATATTCCTTTTCTAGTATAAGCAGATAAAAGTAATTTAACTTGTATCATAAGACATTTTATGCATTCTCAAAAATTCTCCATTCTCATAATCATTGTGCTAGTGATTCTTTGAGTCGGTTCCCATTTCAATTCCTCTTTCTTAAACATAAGTGAAGAGATAGCTTGCCTTTATAGAAGATTTTTTCTTTTCCTTACATCACTGTGAAATGAAATGCTTCTTTTCTCTCAACTACTGTTGTGCTCTTTCTTCTTCTTTTTTCCTCTTTTTTAATGCTATTTTGACTTCTGCTTCTGTGTCCCTAATTATATATGCTATTCTGCTCCCTCTCTTTTTAATGTGAAGCATAAGCAAACGTCTTATTTTTGGAAAATACTGCTGTAAAAAGTAAGAAAAAAAGAGAAAAAAATATATCAAAGTAATGCTTATTTTGTATCATACCTGCAGTGACAGAATTAGGACAAAACAGAACAATTTCAGGCTTTTTTCACATTTTCAAAGTAAACCTGAAGCATTTTGTTTTGGCATGGAACATCTAATGAGTATCATCATGGTAACTATTTGAAGAGACTACATCCCGTGTTGTTTAGTTTTACTGGTATCACTTCAATGCAGTGATAATAAAAATAGTGAAAAGTCTACCCTCATTGCAAAACTTGAATCACTTGAATGATTCATGATGGAATCTGGAAATAGATTCTGTGCTTGCTGATCTGCACACGCTTCCACTGAGAAGAGCAGTGGGCTAGATGTGGGTGTTGTCCTCAGCTGCCTGGGGATCTAGATGGTCTCCCAATTTTGACTGTGTGCATGTTAACAATTAACACTCATTAATCAAATTAATCAAAATTTAAATTTAAAAAAAATTTAAAAATTGAAAAAAATTAACAAACCTTTGTGTAACCCTGCAGAAGGTCTAGTGTAATAACAGGATTAAGATTTTGTGTTCTATCATAGAAGAAAGTATCCTGGTGGCAACAGCCCACATCTAATGTCAGAAACACAGGCAGAGGCAGAACAAGAAAGTTCAGAATCATTTCTGATTTCTGACTGAGCTCAGTTTACAGGCAAATTGGCCCAAGTGAGAGGTGGCATGGAAGGAAGTGTGGTCAGAAATAAAAAAGCAGCAGATGGAATGTGGAAAGAGGCAGAGGTGTAAGTCCATGTATTTTGACAGGTATGAATTTATATGTTTTGAAAGGTATCAGCCTACTAACTTTGATAAAAGCCTTGGAGACATTAAGTACAGAGTGGGAAGGTATAAAGGTCATTGGCTTGCATCAAATGAGATATGCTTAAATGTCATACCCAAATTTTTGCAAAAAATGCAAGGATGAATTTAAAGCTCCACTGATTTTTCTGATCAGTAATTTTGTATGATGGGCAATTATAAGAAGGTGTGAAGGACATTGGCTATATCCTTCAAAATTCAGGTGCACATGATGTCATAAACTCCCAGAAATTGGATGGAAATTGATTACTTGCACAGATTTGCAGGGTTGTATCTTCATACAAATTAAAGTTTCATATCAGATTTGCACAAATATGGACAATGTTGTCATCAGGCATTGTATCATCATCACAGAACTGTTTTGCAGGCTTCTTTTATGTTTCATGATATCAGAGATTTCTTTGATAGTTCCAGAGCCAATGCTAAAGCAACATTAATTTGTATTCCTTTTCTTGAAGATAAGACTATACTTGTTATAATCTAAAAATATTTAAAATGTTTAGAGCTCAAATTCATTGCTGTAACTGTCTTGTTTTATCCCTGGCAGGTGTAAGTTTTTAAATTTATTATCTACTTCAGGCTCAGATGATGTCAGCTGGGGATTATTGTATATATGAATGTCAATAACAGATTGGGTTTTATGGGTGTGTTTGTCTGACAGGCTAGGTAAAATTAAAAGAGAAAATGGGGCTTTAGTAATTGTTGGTAATAAAGAAGAGTTAGAGTCTAGTTCAGCATGATACTGAAGTAGGTGCTTAATTTCAAGCATGTAAGAAGCTCCATAAAACTTGATTGCATGAATAAGTATTTGAAAGAACAGTCCTTGAAAGGCTTTTAATGTTCAGGGCATAGTGTGGAAGAGCACAAGCTTCTCATAACCTCTCCTGTTTGGACTGAAAATTGATCAATGAATGTTTTACATTTATGCCCACATGTTGTGAAAAGGGAGCTGAAAGTGGCCTTAGAAAATAAAAATAATGCCTGAAATGAAAGGGAGAAGGGAATGTCAGTCTTTGCCAGAAGTGTTTAATTTGGACCTCGTAACTCACTGGGGGAACGAACAAATACATCTCTGTTGTCAAAACCAATTTGATTGTCTCCTTATGGAGTTTAAATGCCTTCTTTAAACAATTTTTCAAAATTTAACTACATGAAGATCCAATGAAGTGAAGAACTGGGGCACTGAATTTTAGTTCATTCAGTGATTTTTTGTAAGTTCATGACATAGACTTAGATGGAGACCTAAAATAAGAACATACTGCAGATTAGTCTCAACAGCTAGTCAAGAGATGAATGCTTGGAAAACCTGTCTGTAGATTTCTGAAAGTAATTTTAAATATTCTTGATGTATAGATGGAATAGAAAAACATTCTGATCCCAGAACTAGTAATATGTAATCTCTGCAAAAGTTAGGTTGGAAAGCAAAGAATAGGTAAGAAAATGGAGACTGAGGTGAGAAAAAAGAGCTACATAGATTTGTCCAAGTTTAGGACAAATTAGGGGAAAAACCTCTCAAAGAACTCAGAAAGAATTCTCCCCAGGGGGAAAGTGGAAAAAGCTTATTTATTAGCAAAACACAAGAGAAAACACTTCCCAGTCAGACCCAGATGGAGAATAAAACAAATTTCACCGACACAGAGAGACAAACTCGGAGATCTTCGCTGGGAAGGGCAGCAGAGCTTCTTTGGCAAGCTTCCAGAGGCAGTCTCTGAGGTTCAGATCCGTTTCCCTCTGGAGCCGGTTCCGATCTTGGCGGGGGGGGGAAGGGGGGCGAGGGGCAAGCAGCAGACAGCCGGAGGCAAGCAAGAAAACAGCCTAGGGCAGCAAAGCCAAGCCGGGGCAGCAAAAGCAAGCTGGGGCAGCAAAAGCCAAGCCGGGGCAGCAAAAGCCAAGCCGGGGCAGCAAAAGCCAAGCTGGGGTAGCAAAAGCCAAGCCGGGTAGCAAAAGCCAAGCCGGGGCAGCAAAAGCCAAGCCGGGGCAGCAAAAGCCAAGCCGGGGTAGCAAAAGCCGGGCAGCAAAAGCCAGCAGCAGCAGCAGCAGCAGCAGCAAAGCAGCAAAGCCGCCCGGGGGAGGGGCCGTCCCACCGCCAGCAGCTCCATGGGGGATGGGGGGGCAGGGAGAGGAGCTAGTCATAACATCAACATCAACCCAGAACATTCCACCCCTTATCCCATATCGTGATCATTGACACACGACTGGGATATACACTCACTAAACACAATATAAAAACTTTCTTTGACATGCTCAAACCTTCAATACTTGCACGTTTCCTTCTTCTCACTTGCTCAGGCCTTCATCACTTACACATTCCCTTCTGTTTCATATTCATACGATTTAGCATACAGGCAATGGTGGTAACACTCAACAATAACATCACCCTACAATCAGATCTCCCTGAGGTACACAATGAGTTGTTCCATCTTTCTGCATTATCCACCAAGTACATCCTGGTCCTTGAGCAAAGGCAATCCCAAGGATGGGTTTGCCTGTACTCGAGGCAGGATTAATCCACACTGTCTTCCCTAGCAAACCTCTGACATGGGCCACTGGGACTTTGTCTCCATCCACTATATTAAGGCACTCAGACTGGGCGGGACCTGCTCGGTTGGTGGAACCTCGAGTATTGACTAACCAAGTGGCCTTTGCCAAATGCTGCTCCCAGTTCCTGAGAGATCCCCCACCCAATGCCTTTAAGGTGGTCTTCAACAATCCATTGTACCTCTCCACTTTACCTGCAGCTGGTGCATGGTAAGGGATATGGTACACCCACTCAATACCGTGTTCCCTAGCCCAGGTGTTAACAAGGTTGTTCTTAAAATGAGTCCCATTGTCTGACTCAATTCTCTCAGGGGTACCATGCCTCCAAAGGACCTGCTTTTCCAGGCCCAAGATAGTGCTGCGGGCAGTAGCATGGGACACAGTGTATGTCTCCAACCAGCCAGTGGTGGCTTCCACCATGGTCAGCACGTAGCGCTTGCCTTGGCGGGTCTGAGGCAGTGTGATGTAGTCAATCTGCCAGGCCTCTCCGTACTTATATTTGGACCATCGCCCCCCATACCAGAGGGGCTTCACCCGCTTGGCTTGCTTGATGGCAGCACACGTCTCACAGTCATGGATAACCTGAGAGATACTGTCCATGGTTAGATCCACCCCTCGGTCTCGTGCCCACTTATAGGTGGCATCCCTACCCTGATGGCCTGAGGCATCATGGGCCCATCGAGCCAGGAACAACTCTCCCTTATGTTCCCAATCCAAATCTATTTCCAACCCCCCTATCTTTGCAGCCTGATCTACTTGCTGATTATTTCGCTGTTCTTCATTAGCTTTATTTCTGGGGATATGGGCATCTACATGGCGAACCCTCACAGGTAGTTTTTCTAACCGAGTAGCGATGTCTTTCCACTCTTCAGCAGCCCAGATTGGTCTTCCTCTACGCTGCCAGTTCGCTTCTTTCCATCTCTTCATCCATCCCCACAGAGCGTTAGCTACCATCCAGGAATCAGTGTATAAATAGAGCTTTGGCCACCTTTCTCTTTCGGCAATATTTAAGGCCAGTTGGACGGCTTTGAGTTCAGCGAATTGACTAGATCCCCCTTCTCCTTCTGTAGCCTCTGCAACCCGTCGTGTAGGGCTCCATATGGCTGCTTTCCATCTCCAATTCATCCCTAAGACACGACAGGAACCGTCGGTGAACAGAGCATTGCGTGTTTCCTCTGCTGGCAGCTGGTTGTAGGGCGGGGCTTCTTCAGCCCGGGTCACTGGTTCTTGTTCCTCGTCTGTAACACTAAAACTTTCACCTTCTGGCCAGTTAATAATTATTTCTAAAATTCCAGGACGATTCAGTTTTCCAATTCGGGTACGCTGTGTAATGAGAGCAATCCATTTGCTCCATGTAGCACTGGTAGCATGGTGAGTGGAGGGAATCTTTCCTCTAAACATCCACCCCAACACCGGCAGTCGGGGTGCCAGGAAGAGCTGTACTTCTGTACCAACCACCTCTGAAGCGGCTTGGATTCCTTCATAGGCGGCCAAGATTTCCTTCTCCGTTGGAGTGTAGTTAGCTTCAGACCCTCTGTAGCTCCGACTCCAGAATCCTACTGGTTGGCCTCGGGTCTCACCAGGCACCTTCTGCCACAGACTCCAAGACAAACCATGGTTTCCGGCTGCAGAGTATAGCACGTTCTTCACATCTGGTTCTGTTCTGACTGGGCCAAGGGCCACGGCATGAGCGATCTCCTGCTTTATCTGGGCAAAAGCTTGTTGCTGCTCAGGGCCCCAGTGGAAGTTGTTCTTTTTTCGGGTAACTAGGTAAAGAGGGCTCACAATCTGACTGTATTCAGGAATATGCATCCTCCAGAAACCTATGGCACCTAAGAAAGCTTGTGTCTCCTTCTTGTTGGTTGGTGGGGACATAGCTGTGATCTTGTTGATGACATCAGTAGGAATCTGGCGCCGTCCATCTTCCCACTTCACTCCTAAGAACTGAATATTCTGAGCAGGTCCCTTAACTTTATTCTTCTTGATAGCAAAGCCGGCTTTCAGGAGGATTTGAATAATTTTCTCTCCTTTCTCAAACACCTCTGCTGCTGTGTTTCCCCATACAATGATGTCATCAATATATTGTAAATGTTCTGGAGCTTCACCTTTTTCTAGTGTCGTCTGGATCAGTCCATGACAGATGGTAGGACTGCGCTTCCACCCCTGGGGCAGTCGGTTCCAAGTATATTGCACACCCCTCCATGTAAAGGCAAACTGAGGCCTGCATTCTGCTGCTAGAGGAATGGAGAAAAATGCATTGGTGATGTCGATAGTGGCGTACCACTTTGCTGCCTTGGACTCCAACTCATACTGCAACTCCAGCATGTCCGGCACGGCAGCGCTCAGCGGTGGGGTCACTTCATTCAATGCATGGTAGTCCACAGTTAGTCTCCATTCTCCATCAGACTTGTGCACAGTCCAGATGGGGCTATTGAAGGGTGAGTGGGTTTTGCTGACCACCCCTTGGCTCTCTAGCTCCCAGATCATCTTATAGATGGGAACCACAGCATCTCGAGTTGTTCTGTATTGCCGGCGATGTACTACTGAGGTGGCAATCGGTACCCTCTGCTCCTCTACCCTCAGGAATCCCACGGCAATTGGATTCTCACACAATCCAGGCAGGGTGTTCAACTGCCGGATTCTTTCTGCCATCACAGCTGCTATCCCAAATGCCCACTTGAATCCCTTTGGGTCCTTAAAATACCTGCTTTGAAGGAAATCTATTCCTAAAATACACGGGGCCTCTGGGCCAGTCACAATTGGGTATCTTTTCCACTCTTTTCCAGTTAAACTCACTTCAGCTTCAACCAAGGTAAAGTCCTGTGATCCACCTGTGACACCAGCAAGAGAGACAGATTCTGCCCCCACATATCCTGATGGGAATATGGTGCATTGTGCACCAGTGTTGACCAAGGCTTTATACTTTTGTGGTTTCGATGTGCCAGGCCACCAAATCCACACAGTCCAGAACACACGATTTTCCCTAGCCTCACCCTGGCTAGAGGCAGGGCCTCTCTAAGCCTGTTTATCCTTTTTCACGGGGGCATAGGTCTTAGAAGTTCCTTCCAGTGGATCAGACATGTCGTCATCCTCCTCGTACTTGGCGTTGTGGTTCCAGGCGACTGGAGCTGCTCTCTTTCTGGTTGAACCTTCTCTTCGGGTCTTGTCTTCTTTCAAATCCCGCACCCGTTGTGCCAGAGCAGCCGTAGATTTCCGTCCCAATGCTTCATATTCTCTCCGCAATCACGTAAGAAAAACCACAATTCAGCACGTGTAGCCAAAACTTACTAAATTAATAGCCAGAAAGATAGTCTCTTTGATATTCAGGGAGATCTGAATGTTTTCTAATAGAGATGTAACTAATTCAGAAGAGAGGAAAGGAAATAGAGGCAGGAAATCCTCTTTGCCTGCCTCTCTCTAATAAACAGCACAAACCATGATGTATACATTCCTGTGGCCGATTCCAGCATTCTTATAACCCTCCTGCATATCATTACCACCAAGCCTAGCCCAATGAGTATTTTTGTTAATACCCCTTTAATACAAAAACTCCGTATCAAAGACACATTGGAGCCATTTCTGGATAAGCAAATAAACCCAACGACCAAAACGGTATCAACACTTCAAAGAAACCCAATGACCACACATACAGGCAGACTCCCACAACCAAAGACATCATGGATTCAACCGGCATACCTATACCAACAATTGAAAACAAAATATTATTATTAGAATAAAGTTTTTTCCACTTTTTTCCTTCACGGTCCGCCTAGTTAGTGCGGGGGTCGTGAAGGTTCTTTTTTAGGGATCTCAGAGCGCAAAAGACACACAAAGGGACAGTATCAGTTACTCTTGCAGAAATGCACTTTATTTGTGCCAAACCAATGTATGCGATAGAGGAGAGGGAGAAAGAGAGGGAAAAGAAGAGAGAGAGAGGGTTGAAAAGGGGGAATTAGCTACCAACAGTCAGATGAGCCCTCGTGGAGCCGGCCAATAGGCTGTCCAGTACCGCTGGGGAGATCTCGGGGGTCTTCAGTCGAGAAAGTCACTTTATAATCTTTTCCAGAGCAAGTGGCCTCTGGCCAAAAGGTGGGAAGGCTTAGGGACCATTGTTCTTCGTAGAGGCAGGTATAATCTGGGAAGAGTTCCAACAGCAGCTCGGGGGGAGCAGAGCATACGTGATTATCAGGGTCGCCGTGACCCATGCTCAGGGTCCCATTGTTTCTTCCACCTGTGGGAGGCTTTGTTGAGTACAGCCAATACCTTCGAGAGCAGGGTACCAAAGCAAGCTCCAGGCACACCAGCAACAGTCCTTGGCTGGCATCCACCTCGATTAGGCCAGAAGCTCAGCTCTGCAGCTTTAGTGGTGAGGGTCCCTGAGTCTCAGCCTCTGATGGTGGTCGTGAGACAGATCAGAGAAACTTCGGACTCTTACACCCATACGGGCCACCAAATGATTTGTCCAAGTTTAGGACAAATTTGGGGAAAGACCTCCCAAAGAACTCAGAAAGAATTCTCCTCAGGGGGAAAGTGGAAAAAACTTATTTATTAACAAAACACAAGAGAAAACACTTCCCAGTCAGACCTAGATGACAACAAAACAAATTTCACCGAGACAGAGAGACGAACTCGGAGATCTTCGCTGGGAAGGGCGGCAGAGCTTCTTTGGCAAGCTTCCAGAGGCAGTCTCTGAGGTTCAGATCCGTTTTCCTCTGGAGCCGGTTCCGATCTTCTGGATGAGGAGAAGAAGGGAGAGAGAAAGAGGGGCAGCTGGGGTAGCCAGCAAGGGTAGCAAGCGGGGGCAAGCGAGCCAGCAGTCTAGCTAGCCAGGGGGCAAGCAGCAGCAGCCGGGGGCAAGCAGAAGCAGCCAAAGCTGGGACAGCAAGCCAGCAGCAGCCAAGCAGCTCAGGGGAGGGGCCGCCACGCCGCCGACAGCTCCATGCAGATGGGGGGGTGGCGCAGGGAGAGAAGCTAGTCATAACATCAACCCAGCAACTCAGGACAGAGAGGCATGGGATTGGAGGATCTATTGGCCAGTGTGGGTGTGATGGCCTGGCACATCAAAGCCACAGAAACATAGAGTGTTAGTTGATACTGGTTCAGAATGCACCCTGTTACCATCAGAACATGTGGGGAAGGTACCTGTTTCCATTGTTGGGGTGACAGGTGTAAGAGTCGGTCCGAAGTTTTCTCTGATCTGCCTCATGACCATCATCAGAGACTGAGACCTGGGACCCCACCACTAGCCCTGAACCGGAGTTCTGGCCTGCCGAGGTGGATGCTTGCCCAGGACTGTTTGTAGGTGTGCTTGGAGCTTGCCATGGTACACCGCTCTCAAGCAGGGTACTGGCTGTAGCGTCCTGTTCCACCTGTTTCTTGGAGCAATGATCTCCACATACAATAGTCCATTAATCTTCCCACCTTTTGGCCAGAGGCCACTCGCTTTGGAAAAGGACTATAAAAAAGTTACTTTTTTAAAAGGACTTTCGAGATCTCTTTCTCCACCAACGGATTGAAGATGTGTCTCGTCTCGTCGGACGACCACGAGGATGTGTCCCGTCTGTTGGTAGCTATATCCCATCTTTTCTCTCTCTCACTGTGTCTCTCTCTCTCTACCACAAAACTGAATTGTAACACAATAAACTGCATTGCTGCTTTCTGCTTAACTAAACCTCAGTTTCTTGCCTTTTGTCTTTTTCACCCTGGGGTCGAACGAACCATCGTGACTCCCACTCGGGTTGAGCGGATCGTGACATTAAATTGGCATCACAGACAGGATTTTCTGACAGACAGAAGGGTTGCTGGTTGTGTGTAGTCTGTAACAGGGGAAGGACGTCTTGCCTTAGCCGCACCTAGCTGGCCACGTTGTCAGGGGTGAGCCAGACTAGAAAGCCAGGGGAGCATTTCACATTTCCCGCAAACTGCACACACCTAGGTGAAAAGCATCCCTATACTCGTTTGAGGATTCTGTCTTCAGAAATTCTCACTCTTGGTGCAAAAGGCAGAACTGCGCTGTTTTCTGTTCTTTTTTTTTTTTTTTCTGGTTACTGTATGTATGCGAACTAACTTTTTCTAAAATTAGGGGGGAAAAACCAGTGCAGGCTGTGTCTCTGCTTTTCCTGAAAATAAGGGGGGAAAAATGTGTAGGGTGTGTGTGCATGTGTACTAATCTCTCCTAAAAGCTGGGACAGGGTACCGCGCAGGCTGTGTGTCTACCCTGCCCTAGAATAAGGGAGGGGGAAAACTGCTTTGGATGTATATACATGCATACTAACCTCTCCTAAAAGGTTGGGAGGGGGTACCTCGTAGGCTGTGTGTCTACCCTGCCCAAAGTAAGGAAAGAAACTGCGTAGGCTGTGTATACATGTGTACTAACCTTTCCTAAGAAGTTAGGAGGGGTACCACACAGGCTGTGTGTCTACCCTGCCCTAAGGGGGAAAACTGCGTAGGGTGTGTGTGCAGAGCAGGGTACCAAAGCAAGCTCAGGCACACCAGCAACAGTCCTTGGCTGGCATCCACCCCGACAGGGGCCCAGAAGCTCAGCTCTGCAGCTTTAGTGGTGAGGGTCCCTGAGTCTCAGCCTCTGATGGTGGTCGTGAGACAGATCAGAGAAACTGGACTCTTACACCCATACGGGCCACCAAATGATTTGTCCAAGTTTAGGACAAATTTGGGGAAAGACCTCCCAAAGAACTCAGAAAGAATTCTCCTCAGGGGGAAAGTGGAAAAAATTTATTTATTAGCAAAACACAAGAGAAAACACTTCCCAGTCAGACCCAGATGACAACAAAACAAATTTCACCGAGACAGAGAGACGAACTCGATCTTCGCTGGGGAGGGCAGCAGAGCTTCTTTGGCAAGCTTCCAGAGGCAGTCTCTGAGGTTCAGATGCGTTTTCCTCTGGAGCCGGTTCCGATCTTCTGGATGAGGAGAAGAAGGGAGAGAGAAAGAGGGGCAGCTGGGGTAGCCAGCAAGGTAGCAAGCGGGGCAAGCGAGGCCAGCAGTCTAGCTAGCCAGGGGGCAAGCAGCAGCAGCTGGGGGCAAGCAGAAGCAGCCAAAGCTGGGACAGCAAGCCAGCAGCAGCCAAGCAGCTCAGGGGAAGGGCCGCCACGCCGCCGACAGCTCCATGCAGATGGGGGGGGGGGTGGCGCAGGGAGAGAAGCTAGTCATAACATCAACCCAGCAACTCAGGACAGAGAGGCATGGGATTGGAGGATCTATTGGCCAGTGTGGGTGTGATGGCCTGGCACATCAAAGCCACAGAAACATAGAGTGTTAGTTGATACTGGTTCAGAATGCACCCTGTTACCATCAGAACATGTGGGGAAGGTACCTGTTTCCATTGTTGGGGTGACAGGTGTAAGAGTCGGTCCAAGTTTTCTCTGATCTGCCTCATGACCATCATCAGAGACTGAGACCTGGGACCCCACCACTAGCCCTGAACCGGGAGTTCTGGCCTGCCGAGGTGGATGCTTGCCCAGGACTGTTTGTAGGTGTGCTTGAGCTTGCCATGGTACACCGCTCTCAAGCAGGGTACTGGCTGTAGCGTCCTGTTCCACCTGTTTCTTGGAGCAATGATCTCCACATACAATAGTCCATTAATCTTCCCACCTTTTGGCCAGAGGCCACTCGCTTTGGAAAAGGACTATAAAAAAGTTACTTTTTTAAAAGGACTTTCGAGACTCTCTTTCTCCACCAACGGATTGAAGATGTGTCTCGGCCTCGTCGGACGCACCACGAGGATGTGTCCCGTCTGTTGGTAGCTATATCCCATCTTTTCTCTCTCACTGTGTCTCTCTCTCTACCACAAAACTGAATTGTAACACAATAAACTGCATTGCTGCTTTCTGCTTAACTAAACCTCAGTTTCTTGCCTTTTGTCTTTTTTCACCCTGGGGTCGAACGAACCATCGTGACTCCCACCGGGTTGAGCGGATCGTGACATTAAATTGGCATCACAGACAGGATTTTCTGACAGACAGAAGGGTTGCTGGTTGTGTGTAGTCTGTAACAGGGGAAGGACGTCTTGCCTTAGCCGCACCTAGCTGGCCACGTTGTCAGGGGTGAGCCAGACTAGAAAGCCAGGGGAGCATTTCACATTTCCCGCAAACTGCACACACCTAGGTGAAAAGCATCCCTATACTCGTTTGAGGATTCTGTCTTCAGAAATTCTCACTCTTGGTGCAAAAGGCAGAACTGCGCTGTTTTCTGTTCTTTTTTTTTTTCTGGTTACTGTATGTATGCGAAACTAACTTTTCTAAAATTAGGGGGAAAACCAGTGCAGGCTGTGTCTCTGCTTTTCCTGAAAATAAGGGGGAAAATGTGTAGGTGTGTGTGCATGTGTACTAATCTCTCCTAAAGCTGGGACAGGGTACCGCGCAGGCTGTGTGTCTACCCTGCCCTAGAATAAGGGAGGGGGAAAACTGCTTTGGATGTATATACATGCATACTAACCTCTCCTTGAAAATCATTATACTGAAGATAAAGCTGCATTTTTCGCTTTACTAGCTAAGTATAATGCCAGACCCTCCCAAGGGGGAGAAGAATGGGTGCACAATAACTGGTTTAATTTAGAAAATGTGATTGATAGAATACATTCCTTGCAACATGAAACAAAATTCAAACTGGGCAGAAATAAGACCATTCTCTGTTCAGTTTTGGGGGCTTGTCTTAAGGCAGCCGTAGAAACTCGCCTTAAGCAAAGAAGTAAGGAAGAGACAATTATTGACTCTCTACAAAATTTAGTGGAAATTTTGCAAAAACAATTAAATGAAGAAAGGAGTGACAGTCATATTTTGAGGGATGAGATTCATTCTTTAAGATCTGCCCTAACAAAGAAACACTCCCTCACTTTAGAATATACTGATCCTTCACAAGAAACAGAGGAAAACTAAATTGCTCATATCGAACAGATCTATCCTCAAAAGGAATTAACTTTGATGAAAATTTGTGGAGAATACTGTTGCCCTAGGCTGAGACCTGTGATTAAAACATAATATGACTATATATATATCAAGAGGATACTGATCCACATATAACCTCTAAAGAAGTTCCGTTCACTGCCACTGAATTAGCTAAGTTAAAAAACGAGTATGGGCGACTCCCTCATGAATCCAAGACAGAATACGTATTTTGAGTATCTCTGACTAGGGGAGATCACATCCAATTATCAGAACAAGAAGCCAGTGGGTACTGGGGTCATGGAGTTTTCTTAACAACAGGAGATAAATGCTCTGCATGGTCCCTAACTCAGCGTGCAGCTTATTGGGCGGGGGAACTCAACCCCTTGGAAAGGGGAGATCCTGTATCTTTAACCGGTACCCTCGACCAATTCCTAGAAAACATTCACAAAGCTGCCTGCTTGCAAATGATTCATGAAAGAAAATTAACTGTTGGTTCTGAATCACCTATGCAATTGCCAGTAAAACCTGAAATTATGACTCCCGTAATTCGTGGTCTCCCTGAATTGCTTAAACCCACAGCAATCCTTCTTCAAAAAACCATTGCAGCTATTTCCCCTATAGATAGATTAGATAGATTTCTTGGGAACCCAAGCGAACAGCTTAGTTCTGTCCACCCTTCTCCCTATACTACCCCTTCTCCACAGCCTTCAGGTTCATAATTTCATTCCCCCAAAAGAGACCGTAAAGTTTGGACCTGGAGCGAGGTAGCAGAAGAATTACTGAATTATAGTAGAAAACATGGACCTGTTAAAGCCCCTGAGAAAAAGATAGAAAAAATGAAAGGAGTCAGATATTTTGCTTCTTCCAAAGATAGATCAGAGAAGGTGAGACTAGTCCCTAACAGACGATTTTGGTGGGGACTGGGGATAAAGAAAGGGGTCACTAAAGAAGTAATGGATGGTTTATCATTGGATAAACTGACAAGATTAGTTTCAAAGTGGCACTACCCCAAGTCTAGTGTACCAAATCGTTCTGTCCAGCCCAGTGCTCCCCCAATTCCACAGGCTCTGGGTGCTGAGCCAAAGCATTCTCCTCTTCAGCTTGTGGGACTGGAGTCAAAACAACTCCAGAACCAGGGAAACTAAAATCTCCATCTCTTAGGTGGGCAGAGAGGCAGGGGTGATTGGCTGTTTATAAGATTGCTCACCTGAAATCCTGAAAACGGAGATTTATTAATAACAGTAATAGTTGGTCCTAAATCAGTACTTATCACTTTTGTTGTAGACACTGGAGCCCTAATTTCTGCATTAACAAATTTTACTGCCAAAAAATGTGGAATTGTCCCAACGAGAAAACAATGCTTTGTCCTCAATACTTTAGGTACCACTGAAGTTACGGACATTGCCCTAGTAAAAATGACACTACCTGGAGAAGAAAATCAGTTATTTATCAAAATGGTAATTGGAGATATCCCACGTGATCTATTGGGAATGGATGTGCTTGCTGGGAGACAGTGGTTAGATGAAGAGGGTTGCCTATGGTCTTTTGGCACACCACGCATTATTATCAGGCTACTACAAGTCGCTCCTTCCCTACCCTTCAGCAAAATCACTAATGTAAAGCAATATCCTCTTCCCTCTGGTACCGAAGAAGGGATCAAACCAGTCATACAGGATTTGCAAGACCAAGGAGTAATAATTAATACTCATTCTCCTTACAACTCTCCGGTGTGGCCAGTCCGGAAACCCAATGGAAAGTGGAGGCTGAAAGTTGATTTTCGCAGGCTTAATGCCAACACAGACCCTCTTACAGCAGCGGTCCCAAATTTAGCTGAACTAATAACATCAATTCAAGAAAAGGCTCACTCAATCATGGCAACTATTGATGTCAAAGACATGTTTTTCATGATATTTATACAAGAAGAAGATAGGGATCGTTTTGCTTTTACTTGGGAAAGACAACAATATACCTTCATTAGGCTTCCTCAAGGGTATAAACACTCCCCTGCTTTGGCCCATTATGCTTTAGCTCAGGAACTAGAAAAGATACTTATACCTGACAATGAAGCTATTTATCAGTACATTGAGGATATTCTTATAGGAGGAGATGAAATAGAAATAGTGAAAGAAACCTAACAGAAAATAATCTTTCACTTAGAAAGCCTTGATTTACAAATTCCCTGAGAAAAAATTCAGAAGCCCTCTCATGAAGTGAAGTTTTTGGGAATTTGGTGGAAGGGGGGTATGACATGTATCCCACTTGATACCCTAACTTCTTTAGACCAGATTAAAATGCCCAAATCCAGGAAAGACCTCCAACAAGCTCTAGGACTATTAGTGTTTTGGAGAAAACACATTCCAGATTTCTCTATAATTGCCAGACCTCTGTATGATCTGCTAAGAAAAGCGGTAAAATGGGATTGGACTCCTTACAGGAAGAAGCACTGCAATTGTTGATTTTTGAAGCCACAGCTCATCAGGCTCTGGGTCCTATTCACCCCACAAATCCTTTCCAGGTAGAATGGGGGTTTGCCATCTCAGGGTTGTCAATACACATATGGCAACGGGGCCCAGAAGGTCCCACTAGGCTTGTAGGTTTTTATTCTCGTGGCTTTAAAGACGCTGAAAAAAGATACACTACCTGGGAAAAGGGGCTCTTTGTTGTTAGCTTGGCTCTCATAGAAGGTGAAAAAATTACACGACAGCAATCTATTATACTGAGAGGCCCTTTCAAAGTTATCAAAATGGTCACTACTGGAACCCCTCCTCCTGATGGGGTGGCCCAGAGAGCCACAGTCAGAAAGTGGTATGCCCAGATAAAGCATTACAGTAACACCTTTTCAGTAACAGAAGGAACTGTAAAAAATCTGGCAATACAAGAGACTGAGAGCTTGGCTAGCAACCAAGACAAACCTGCCTTGTTTATCAAAATCCCCTCTCCCTTTTCCCCCGAACAATTGACAAATTCTTGGTTCACGGATGCCTCTGCCAAAATAGAGGGTAAGCTGTGGAAATACAGGGCAGTTCCTCTCCACACTTCCTCAGGTGAACAAATCATTACTGAAGGAGAAGGCAGTGCTCAAGTTGGTGAGCTGATAGCTGTTTGGAGTGTTTTCCAACGTGAAATGCAGAATACTTCTCCTGTTTGCATTTACACTGATTGCTATGCTGTATTTAAGGGGTGTTCAGAGTGGCTTCCTTTTTGGCAACAGAACGATTGGGAAGTTAACAGAATTCCAGTATGGCAAAAGGAAAAGTGGCAGGAAATCCTAAATATCGCTAGCCAATGGGAATTCTTCTGTCAGGTGGGTAGCTTCTCATCAGTCAGATGGCAATCCAGCTGGAGAGTGGAACAATGCAGCTGATGAATTAACCAGATTAAGTCCCCTTAAGAAAGAACAAATTACAGAAGATTGGGAGCACCTATTAGAATGGTTACGTGTGAAAAGACAACACACGGGTGCAAAAGATTTGTATAAAGAAGCCCTTGCCCATGGTTGGCCTGTAACCAGGGAAATGTGTAAAACATGCATATCGGCCTGTGAGCAATGTTGTAAACGGCTAGAAAGACATCCTTTGGAAGATGATCCCCTGCACTTGAGAAAGGGTAAAGGCCATGGGATGCATGGCAGGTAGATTACATTGGCCCTCTCAGAAAGTCAGGCAGTAAAAATTTTGTGCTGGTGGGAGTGGAAATAATATCTGGTTTAGTCCAGGCCGAGGCCTTCAAAAGAGCTACAGTAGACAACACTGTCAAAGTATTGCAAGAATGGTTTGGAACTTTCCCAAAGCCACAGGAAATCCAATCAGACAACAGGTCCCATTTCACTGCAAAGGTAGTACAGGATTGGGCAAAAGATGAGGGAATAAAATGGACTTTTCACACCCCTTACTACCCCCAAGCTAATGGAATTGTAGAAAGGATAAATGGCCTCCTAAAATGACTCCTTAAACCACAGGAGGCTGGCTGGGATTTGAGATTAACTGCCTTTTGTCCAAAAGCCCCAAATCTTATCCCTGCACTACAGGAGTCAATTGATCCTTAAAACCTAACGCATTACCCTGGGCAACCTGTTCTAGTGGATCTCCCTACCATAGAAGTACCATTAGTACTAAAAACCCCTCTGAATAAAAATGCATGGATAGCCACCAATGCTTTGGGAAAATAACTTTGAATAAACACCCACTGGATAATTCCATCATTTTAATCTCCTGCTGCTTGGTGGCAGATTCTGTTGCGTTTAGTTTCACAGGAAGAACTCCGAGGGACATAAAGACCAAACAAATCATGATAACACTACTGATTCTTCTCTGCATCATACTACAACATCATGGCCAAATCTCAGCTAAGTGGCCATGGTCTGAAGCAACCATCAGGTATACCAGTGTCCTAGGAACTGTGGTACTGCATGACTCTGAGGTATATCTGTGGGCTTCAGTGAAGCCACAGGCTGAAAATTGTAAAGGCCTAGGCCTTTTCTCACAGGGTCTGAGTTCCTTTCTCAGGCTGTGAAACTCTCTCAGGCCAAGCTGAAACCTTTCCCATGCTAGGGCCTCTGTCTGTACTGTAAACATAAGAGAAAGAATCATAACATAGATAACACACCTGCTGGATCTATGGGAGAACCAGAGAGCAGAGGTGTCTCTCGGTCTCTCCAAAGAACTATCTGTATTTTGCTTTGCACGAACTGTATTATAAAAAGCCACAGCTTTCTTCAATAAACTGCACTCTTTCTTGCATCAAGTAAGAGAGTTGCCATGTTGCTGTATCCCTTCTTCGCCGCTCCATAACCATCACAGGCAGCAACATTTGGCGGTCCCACCGAGATAACAACATTTGGAGCTCCCCCACCGAGAAAACAACATTTGGGGGTCAGCCGAGATCGTCACTCCAGCGGATCGGGATTGCTTTAAGCGATCTCTGACTCGACGAACAGCACCGAAAACTCGGAGCTGACAGCCTGCATACCAGGCTGAATCCTGGAAAACCAGGACTGCGAACCTGGGGCCAAGACCGGAGCCAGGAGACGGCCGGAGTCAGAGAGCCATCTGGGACATTGCGGAAAAATCCGAGAAAAGTCGCCGGGTTTTTCTGCTCTCCCACCGAGAGAGCACGGAGCCCGTGCGAGCGGCGCGAGCCCCAGCATCCTGCGGGTGCGGAGCGGAGCGGAGCCCGGAGCGGCCTGGAGCGGAGCCGTGCCATCTCTCATCGGCACACCGCAACCCTGACAGCGGGAGCCGCGAGCAGCTCTGCGAGCCTTCTTCCCCGTTGAGAGAGGTACTCTTTTTTCCCCCACCCCTCCCAGCATAGCAGATAGGTGGGAAATTCGAATAATGGGGATTCATTTATCTAAACGAGAGGAAACTGATTTGATTGCCTTGTTAACTTGGGCGAGAGAGCGTGGTTTTTCAGAAGAGGCAGGAGAAGTTTTTTCTATGGACAAATGGGAAGAATTAGGGACCTTCTGTGGACAGCCCTCCGAAAGGGGGATGTCTCAGCCGGCCCTCTAATGCTCACCTGGACGACAATTAATCAAGTTTTTGGAAGATGAGACGGGTTTTGAGCGGAGCGAAGCAGACTCAGAACAGAGCGAGGAAGAATCTGTTTGCTATCCTGGCCATACCACCTTAACAGCGCCGGGCAATCACGGCTCGCAGCAGCCGCCGGCTGGGAGCCGCCCCCCCGTGCAGCCCGCGCTGCCTGAGGCGGGAGGCCCCCAGCTCTGGGGACGCCGCCGCTCCTGACAAAGAGGTGCCATCGGCCTGCCCCCACCGTGCCAGGGCCATCGCTGATCTGCCTGCTGCTGGGCCAGTGCCACCCCTGCAAAGGTGGGGGTCATGCTGGCCCCTCCATCCGAGATGCTGGCTGACCCCGACCCGCCTGCAGAGAGGGAGCTGTCGGCACCGGCCACCCCAGAGAAGGAGGGGGTGCCGGCTCCTCCCTCCTCTCCGATGACGGAGCTCGGCCTGCCTGCCCCGGCAGGGTCTCGGCGGCCCTTCTCTGCTCCGGCAGAGGCTGGGCCGCCCTCTCTTCCTTTCCCCTCAGCCTCGTCCGTTCGCCTGGGAGCGGTGCCGACCCCAGGGCTGCTCTCGTCAGCCGGAGGAGCTCTGCCCGCCTGGCTGGTCACGAACGGACCCTTCCCATCGGCATTTCCAGCCGCTTCGCCGCTTCCACCCTGTGCTGACAGCACCGATAGCTTTGTCTTTACTTTAGAGGGGGGAGCAGCAGAGGCTGGTTTCATTCCTGCAGTGGTCAAGGAAGGAGGGAGTGCTGGGACAGATGTCTCTGATACTCAAATCAGAGAGATTCAGAGTTTTCCTGTGCCTGATGTTGTCTCTATGATAGAACAGCGAGATTGGAAAAAGAGAAAGAAAGTGTTAGTGTGAATCACCTTTGCCTCATTTCAGGCTTCAGATGAGACACGCCTAGGTCCTTCCTGCTGACCTGCAAGGTGTCCACCCTGACCTGCACCAGGGGCACAGTGTGATCACAGCTCAGCCTTCACTTGCTGACCAGCTCACCAAACACCAACCAGATGAAAACACTGAGCAGATCATCCCTCTACAAGCAGGGAATGGACATTTATCTGTTCATGTTGGAACTGTCAATATAGTTTTCATTGTTATATTAGAATAATCACTTAGTGGTTGATTTTTCACTGTTTGATAAGTCGGGTGAATGGTGATGGGTTTTGTTATTGTATTAAAAGTAAGCTTTGCAGAGAAAAAGCACCAAGTTTGAAGATTTCCCTAGGCACTCCAGGTGTCCACATATCTCCTGAGTGGTGTTTGTTCTCCTTTGCAAAAGGATCCTGTAAAGGATTACAAACACTTCTCTTTTTCCTTTTTCTTTAAAACTAAAAGGGGGACTTGTGGGCTTCAGTGAAGCCACAGGCTGAAAATTGTAAAGGCCTAGGCCTTTTCTCACAGGGTCTGAGTTCCTTTCTCAGGCTGTGAAACTCTCTCAGGCCAAGCTGAAACCTTTCCCATGCTAGGGCCTCTGTCTGTACTGTAAACATAAGAGAAAGAATCATAACATAGATAACACACCTGCTGGATCTATGGGAGAACCAGAGAGCAGAGGTGTCTCTCGGTCTCTCCAAAGAACTATCTGTATTTTGCTTTGCACGAACTGTATTATACAAAGCCACAGCTTTCTTCAATAAACTGCACTCTTTCTTGCATCAAGTAAGAGAGTTGCCATGTTGCTGTATCCCTTCTTCGCCGCTCCATAACCATCACAGGCAGCAACATATATCATGCAAATGATTGGGGCTGGGACACGAAGGACTGGACTGGGGTATTGACTGGCATAGTTGGTGAAGAAATTAAGGTAGGATGCAGGAAAGTGGAAAAAACCCTGTACGAGAAAGCTTCTACCATTGCGATTGCTGGAAATTTACTAGAAACAGATGTTACCAGCAATCTGCACTCCAACTTCACAGCGAAACTCTGCCCTACAACAGCTTGGACATGGAACAAACAAACTCCCTTTTGTCACCAGAAAAACATTGCGAATTATACCTTGGACCCCAGCACCAACAACTTTGAAATTACAAAGCTTTGCAGAAACGAATCTACTGACTGCTGGTGTAACTTTACCCTAACCAAACCAATCTACATAACACGCAATGGGCAAAATGACCCAGCCTATAAGTCAGATTTTAAAGGTCTAACTTACAGATTCAAAATAAATGCCATGGCAAAACCAACACTGACTGCAGTTATCGCATATCGTGGTGTAAGCACTCTTTCATGGTAAAACGAGGTGATGATGTCGCAATCACATGCAGAATAATTACTGGGTCCCTCACTGAACCCGTACACAGTCATGGCACAAGACCCCACGGTCATGTTCTGTTTTGTAAAATCCAAAATCAAAATTATTGGTGAAACTTAACTGCTGTACAATTCTCCTACAAAAATCATGTGTGGTAAAAACAATTCAAAATACTGGGGAGAACTTGATGTTAATGTTGTGATACCTACCACCTGACCACCGGTTATGCTGAGCCCAAAAATTTTTAGAATTGGACCATATGTACTTAGGAAAACTGTTATAACAATAACAGTTATTGTTTAACCTGTCACGGTCTCTTAAACAAGTCAAATTGTCAATGCAAAACAATGTCTCAGAAGTTCAGCCAGCTTGTTCACCTTTTTTACAAACTTCCTTTAAAGGGTGGACAACCTGGTTGTGAAAGCATAATTCTTCTAAAAAACGAGTAACAAGAGACATAACCGATGTTATGGGAACAGGATTGGGAATTTTGAATAGTATTGATTTAGAAGTGCTAATGAATAAGCTTGCTACCACAACTGGAGATTTAACCAAATTACAACAACCACTACAGTCATCCCTAATGACTAGCTTTGGGAACCCAGCAGTGGTTGTTATCAAACATATTGCCAAATTGGTAAAAGGTAAACACAAGTGACCATAAGTTAATCATTGATGTATTCGATGCCACACAAGATAACATCTCTTTGGCCCTTAGTTGTATTCAGGCTCAATTATGGACGCAATCAGTTGCTGCCTCAATAATAAGAGAAGGCGAGGAAGGCACTTTCCCTACTGAAATTCGGAAAATAATCTGGGATAGTTCTACTGCTTTTGAAAGAGTTTTCAATCCTGGTGGAATTTAGTAAACTTCACCTAGAATCCTAACACAAACATAGCCACGGCCTTTGTATTAACAATATGTAATGCTTCAGTACATTCAATATTCCCTATCATTGCGTTAGGACTCAATCATGACGGAGCCATTCTCTATCCTTTCGAGCACAGAGAATGGGCCCATCAAAATGGCAAGAAATGGCCAACTCTTAATTTGGAAACTTGCATTGTCCGGGAACAACACGGACTTATCTGTGAAAGTAATGCAATCAGAGCTCAAGATATTTGCTTAGACACAGAGCAGAATGTCTGTAGCTTTGAAATCCATCCAAATGAGATTCCTGAAACCCTGTATATGGGTAATGGATGTGTATGTTTAAGATCTGCTTGTGACAGTATCTACATAGAAAATTTAGTAGTGAGTACTAAGAATCATTTAAATCTTTGTGTCTGTAACTTTACTAAAATTACGGGATGTGATTTTTCTTTTATAGCCCCAGTTACCTCTCATCAGGTTCTACAGTCCAATTACACATTGATCCACTATCTATTGCCTACTCCTATTGGGATGAACCTTACTCTGGTAAAGCAATTGATGCTTCACCAAGACTTAATTGAAATTTTGGAAAAGATCAAGAAAAATAGGCATAAAACCCTAATAACTATTCATCACAATGTGGGAGAGATACATCATTTTCTGGAAAGAGTTAAAAGAGTTGCAGAACACCGGTGGTAGGATAGTCTCTTGGGGTGGTCACCTACTGCTACAGGGATCCTGAACAAATTGTGTCATCCCATCATTGTCCTCTTAATTTTGGTTTTGATTGGTTTCATACTATCAGCAATCTTTTACATCATGAATTGGAGAATGATGAAATGATTAACACAGCTAACATGTACATTGGATGTACACAAATTGGTCACCACTGACATCCCTAAAGTTATTGACATAAGGCAAAATGTCTGATTGTAATTAGATACAGCCTAGTTTGATTAAAAACTGCTTATCTTTGTTGTATTGCATCATGAATAATGATAAAAATTGATTTTTTGATTATTAAGATTGTTTATTTTAATTATGTTGCAAGCTCTTTTAAATATTGATTCAAATAGTTTAGAATTTATAAACATTGATCTAAATTGTTTATTTATCTTTTTGTAATCAAAAATTGAAACTAAAAATTGACTGTTAAACTGATTATTATATTTTAACAAAGAAATTATTATTATTAAATCAAAATTGAAAATGAAAATTTATTAACATTGATTTAAATAGTTTGTTTATCTTTTTTGTAATCAGAAATTGAAATTGAAAATTGAGTGTTAAATTGATTATTTGTTTTTTTTTTTCTCTCTCCTTTTTCCTTTACCTTATCTTTTTCCTACTTTCCTATTCTGTCCAACTTTCTGTCTCTGTTTTCTGGGATATGCTACCACCTCGGACAAGTCCTGAAGACTTCACCACGATACCACAAAGGAAGTGCTCCTGTTGAGGATCATGAGTCACGGGGTGTTGTAAGAGTCAGTCCAAAGTTTTCTCTGATCTGCCTCACGACCGTCATCAGAGACTGGGACCTGAGATTGCACCACTCATCCTGAACCGGAGTTCCAGCCTGGCCAAGGTGGATGCTCGTGGGCCAAGGACTGTTTGTAGGTGTGCTTGGTGCTTGTTGTGGTACACTGCAGGGTACTGGTTATAGCAACCTGTCCCCACATCTGCGCCACAGAGCTATGATCTCCACATACAATAGTCCATAAATCTTCCCACCTTTTGGCCAGAAGCCACTTGCTTTGGAAAAGGACTATAAAAAGTGACTTTCCTAAAAGGACTTTCAAGATCTCTTTCTCCCCAATGGATTGAAGATGCGTCCCGTCTGTTGGTAGCTATATCCCATCCTTAGCCTCTCTCACCCTCTCTCTCTCCCTCTCCTTTTATTTTGTTCCCTTTTACTTCCCTATCTCTCTCTCACTCTTTCTCTACCACAAAACTGAATTGTAACATAATGTACTGTATCACTGCTTTCTGCTTAACAAAACCTGAGTCTCTTGCTTTTGTCTTTTTGCACCCTGGGGTTGAACGAACCATCACGACTCCCACTTGGCTTGAGCGGATCGTGACACCACTGTGACACTGAGGAACCTTACGGAACCAAGCAGCCATTTTCACACTGCGGAATCAAGGAGACCATTGCTGACAGCACAAAACCTCATGGAACTGGGGGGCCATTGTTATACAGCCAGGCCTCATGGAACCAAGGGACCATGGTGACACTGTGGGGCCCCGTGGAACCAAATGTTCATTGTGACCCTCAGGGGTTGCTTGTAACCAATTGTCCACTGCGATACTGCAGATCCAAGAGACTGTGGTGACACTACGGCAGTTCATGGAACCAAGGGGCTGTTGTGACACACCAAGGCCTCATGGAACCAAGGAGAGCATTGTGGCAGTGCAGAACCAAGGAAGCCGTTTTGACAGTACAGACATTAATGGAACCAAAGGTCCATTGATATACAGCAGGGCCTCATGGAACCAAGGGGCCACTGTGAAACTGTGCAAGGGGCATAATGGAGTCAAGGACACCACTTATACTGAAATCTGCTGGATAGAAAGTTTCTTACACAATTTTAAATAATTGAAAACAGGTATTCTTTATTACAGCATGGTAGTCACTTAGGGGATCCTTCCTCTATTTGAGTGCACTGAGCATTGAACAGAGTTTTTATCAGACACACTGACTACATACTCATTTGCTATCCTCCAATTCCTTTTACTTTATTTGACATAATTCAACCCTTATCACTGCTCCTTATATGGTTCTTTGGAGTCTGTCTTCAACATCCAGTGTCCCTTTCAGGGGGCTGTTCCTTGATCCCTGCTTTTGAATAATGGCAACTTCCTTGTTTTGCACAATTTCTGCTTTGTCAGCCTTGCAGAGCTGAGCTGGCATCCTGCTTGCATTTTGAATGACTTTTGTTTGCCTCATTTATATCCTTTATCCATTCCTCCAAGGCTGTTCTGTTCTGTTCTACTGTCCTTGATAAGTGTAAATGTTGTTCTGTTCTCCTATCCTTGTCACAGTGTTCACCCCCCATGAGTTGTGTCTGCAATCTCCCCAATGTATGGGCTTGGGGTGGGCAAGTGTTCCCAAGTGAACAGGGATGGGACAGCTGTGCAGGACTGAGCCAAGGGATGTTCCATTCCATGTCACACCATGATCAGAAATAACCTGAGAGAAATGGAGGACAAAGGGTGTAGAGGATTGATTTATTTTTTAAGACACTTTTCTTTCAAAACAGCACCAACACATACTGTATCCTCTCCTGCCACAAGGTGGATAAACATTTTCTGCCAATAGGAGATTTGGTCTGGATTTGCATTTCATCTGTGTGTGGTCTTTTTTATTTGTGGTTAATTTGTTTGTGGGGTTTTCTGTTGTTGTGAGTAGGTCTTGCTTTTTTTTTTTTTTTTTTTTTTTTTTTTTTTTTGGTTGGGGTGGTTTTTTCAGGTTGAACTGCCTTTCTTCTGATGTGTAAGTTTCTTCTGCCTTTTCCCTTTTCTTGTTGCTTGGTTTGCACCTGATGGCAACAGAAATTTGCCCAACTCAAGTCATCTTGCCCAATTATATTTTGCAGTCATCATTAACTAGATGAGTTTGGTCACAGAATCCTTGCAATTTGGCAGCATCCGTAAAGGAATTGAAAGTGCATTTCATGCCACTGTAGAGAAAATAGAAATGTTCCACACTGGTGGTCAAGGGCTGGTCACTGAGGGATGTCACCAGAGGGTGGCTGCCAAGGGAACTCTGTGCCATGGATGATACTTGACCCTCATTGTTCAGTCAAATTCCCATCCACCCCATGTTCCTCTCCTGCAGCCCAGCTCTCTCCAATCTGGCTCTGAGGAGAGCACAGCAGACCATGTCACAGGCCTGGCTAAAGTCTGGGCACACAACATCCCCCTCTTTTCCCTCTATGGGGGTTCTGCAATCCCTGTCTTGTGCTGCCAGTGCCTGGAATGGCTGCAGGAGGATTTGCCACATGCCCTTCCCTGCTGAGCCTGACCAGTTTGTGACTGTCCCAGTGCCCCTCCCTGCCCTGTTTGCAGACTGGTTCCATATCTGCCCTTCCCAAGTGTCCAAGACCCTCAGGGATTGCTCTGCCCTTTGCAATGGGTCTGAGAGAGGTCCCACAGTGCTTTACACAGTGCTCAGCCTTGTCAACATCCCTGGCACCAAAGGCCTTTTCCACATCCCTCAGTCCCAGATCAGTTCCCAGAACACAGCACAGTCCTGTCCAGGTCCTTGGGATGGTTCAGAAGCAAGGCAGCTGTGATTTCTCCCCAGACTCCCACCCCTATGGTCTCTCTGTGCAGTTCTGGCTGCCCTGCGCATTTTCCCTGGAGCCTTCCTGTCCTGAATGTGTCTGCTGTGCTGAGGGGGTTGAGCAGGTGCATGAGGAGAATGTAGGAAAGGGCTGAGTCAAAGTGTCTCAGGAGGGCTGTGCTGGGCAAGGCAGAGGGTGCTGCAGGAAACAGTGGCACTGGGGAGGTGAGAGGAACACAGGGAGAGACCTTGTGCCTGCCCAGACTGGGCAGGAGCTGCCCCAGGATGGCAGCTCTGAAGCACTCACAGGATGCTCCTGTGAATATGAGAGGGGAAGAGTGCACCTGAAAAGCAGGTTTGGAGAGCAAAGAGCAGGAGTGTCGTGGTGGCACCACAGGAGGGTTCCAGCAGTGGGGACTGAGCACTGGGTTCCAGCACTCAGATTCCATTCAGGATGTCCTTTTTTCCAGGGAAAGATTTATGTCTTCATGTCTCCTCTCTCCTGCTTGGGCACCTGTGACTGAGCACTTGTTTCTCTGGTGCTCATGGAAACTTTGAAAGCAGCTCAGAGGGTGACCCCTGGAGGTATTTGTTCCTCTGGCCAAATCCCACTGCCTAGATGTGCCCTGTGCTTTGGGAAGGACATAAATGCTATGTGCTGGAGGGCAGTGCCACTCCTGCCTGCGGAGCCCTTTGAGCCTGCAAAGGAAGATGCTCCACTCATACGCTGCTTCCTCCTGGCCAAGACCTTCTGCCTGACTATTCTGCTCTACAGGAGTTACTTGTCCTCCACCTCTGCACAAAACCCCTTGTGCTTCAGTCAGTGGTTTGATGAAGAAACTTGGAAAAACAAAGCAGAGCAGGATACTTCATTTTATTTAAACGCACAAAGAATAAGCCTTTTGGAAGTCATTTGGTTGCAGAAGAAAGGTAGTAATGAAAAATGAGTAATGAAAAAAAGTTGCAGAAGATATTATGTAATAAAAAAAAAAGAAACTGCACCCACAAAAAATTAATGAATAGGAAGAAAAAAACCCTGTATTTGTAATCAGTTACATTCTGGAGGATTTGCAGAAGAAGAGTCAGTTTATTGTTTCTGAAAACAAGTCATCAGCTTCCTCAGGAAGTCAATGAGTTCTGTGTTCCTCAGGCTGTAGATGATGGGGTTCAGGGCTGGAGGCACCACTGAGTACAGAACTGACACTGCCATATCCAGGGATGGGGATGAGATGGAGGGGGACTTCAGATAGGAAACAAAGCCAGTGCAGACAAACAGGGAGAGCACAGCCAGGTGAGGGAGGCAGGTGGAAAAGGCTTTGTGCCGTCCCTGCTCAGAGGGGATCCTCAGCACGGCCCTGATGATCTGCACATAGGAGAAAACAATGAACAAAAAACAACCAGATGATAAAAAGACAATAATCATAATAAGCCAAACTTCCCTGAGTTTGGAACGCCAGCAGGAAAGCTTGAGGATCTGTGGGATTTCACAGAAGAACTGGCCTAGGGCATTGCCATGGCACAGAGGCAAGGAAAATGTATTGGCCGTTTGCAGCAGAGCATTGAGAAAGCCACTGGCCCAGGCAGCTGCTGCCATGTGGGCACAAGCTCTGCTGCCCAGGAGGGTCCCGTAGTGCAGGGGTTTGCAGATGGACACATAGCGGTCATAGCACATGATGGTCAGGAGGGAAAACTCTGATGATATAAAGAAGAGAAAGAAAAAAACCTGCGCAGCACATGCTGCATAGGAGATGTTCCTGGTGTCCCAGAGGGAATTGTGCATGGCTTTGGGGACAGTGGTGCAGATGCAGCCCAGGTCAGTGAGGGCCAGGTTGAGCAGGAAGAAGAACATGGGGGTGTGCAGGTGGTGGCCGCAGGCTACGGCGCTGATGATGAGGCCGTTGGCCAGGAGGGCAGCCAGGGAGATGCCCAGGAAGAGGCAGAAGTGCAGGAGCTGCAGCTGCCTCGTGTCTGGCAGTGCCAGCAGGAGGAAGTGGCTGATGGAGCTGCTGTTGGACATTTCTTCACTCTGGGCATCGTAAACTGTTTAAAGAAAACATTAATAAGGTGGAACATATTGCCTTGTGTCAATCCTATGCTACTTTTTTTCATACTCACTGAAAATTACTTCTCTTTTTTGGGGGTAAATTCACTTACATTGTTTTATTATTTTTGAGTTCGGGTTTTTTCTGCTGAGTTACTGCCTCATCTTCTGCATTGCTCTCAGCCTGAGCACTGGTGAGCACAGAGGGAAAGCAGGGCTCCCTGTACCCTAGTGCAGTTATTCTGCTGGTCCCACACAGGTGACTTTGCTCATTTTAACTCTCTCTATTTCATGGTGACTGCACTTAAAACATGCTTGAAAATAAAGTGGACTCTTTTTAAGGTCTGATTTAAAAGTCACTTTCTTGAAACTCTTCTTTCTTTGACTGTGAAGCCGGACAGGAAGGCATATGTAGGGTTGCTCTGGCTCTCTGCAGCCTGGAGTTGTGCCTACTGGGAGCTGTTTCTCTCTAATCAAGCCTTCTTCCCTGCCAGTGCTCCCAGAGCCCAGTCCAGCCCTGGGGGCTCAGCTCTGCCCTGCACACTCCTCCCAACACAGGGCACTGCCCAAGGGTACTTCCCTGCCAGCAGAGCTTTAAGGGGAGCTCAGACAAACTGAGATGCTGCAAGCCAAGGTGTTGCTGCTGCTGTCAGTAGGCACAGGAGGGTGAGCAGGCACTTTGTGAGGGAGATCTGAGGCAGATCTGCTGATGCCCAGTGGCACAGTGCAGGAGTCTCAGTGACACAGGCACACCTGACAGCCCCTTTCCCTTCCTTGAGGAGAGAGCTGAGAGCAGCCCTGCCACGCAGCACCCTCTGCAAAGCAGGAGGAATCTGCCCTGATGGGGTCTCTCCTTCCACCTCCAACTTCTCCCCAAAGTTCATGGAGAGCTCCCAGGCAGGCTGAGAGCTGTCCCTGGCAGGTGGTACATCCCCTGGGCTGGCCAAGAGCCCTGAGGGCTGCAGGAGCTGCTCTGCAGGACAGCCCTGGGCAGCCCTGGCTGCAGCCCCAGCTTCAGGCCCTGCAGCTGTCCCTGGCAGCAGGAGCCATCCTACCCTGTCCCTCTGATGGTGCCCAGGGCAGCCCTGCTCTGCAGCACATCCTCCTCCTCCTCCTCCTGTGCCTCAGAGAAACTGGGAGAGTCTTCCTGACACATCCCCCAGGCTGTGGGCTGTGCTGGCTCCAGGAGATCCCTCCAGGAGCACAGGGGACATTGCCCTGCACCCACAGACTCACCATGTCGAGGGCTGTGAAGATGTTTCCCCAAGTGAAGTCTCAGCTCAATGTCTTCCCAGTCCTGATTGTCTTTAGCCTGTCTGTGCCTGGCTCCTGTCCCCTCAGTGCCTGCAGGCAGTGCCCTCAGCCCTGCTGGGCTGGGAGAGGAGCTGCTCCTCAGCAGAAATGTCTTTTTGTAGCTTTTTCTGGTTGCCAGTATCTCCCTCTGTGCCAGGAGACACAACACAAGGAGTTTAAATACCCTCTCAGGAGTTCGTTCTTTTTTAAATTAGATTCAGTCCCTGAGAGTGTGTTTTTCAAAAAAACTTCTCAAGAACTCAAAATTAAATTGAAACTTCAAAGGTTCTTGAACTTTTTAATGGGTCCCAATGAGAGATAGGACTGAGAAATTGCCCCAAGGTTCCAGTTAGAGCAGAACAATGGCGGCACTGGTGACAGGTAGGAAGAAGGAAAGTAAAGGTGCTGATGCTGAGCAAACCTGAATGTGTTTCAGGAATGCAAAGGACCAAGGCCTGAGCCCCTGGCAAGGCACATCCTGTCCCTCCCTCATTGCTCAGGGCTCTTCCCGGGGCACTGGGCTCTGGGGATGTGCAATGCCAAGGGCAGGACCATGGGGCAGCCCCTGCCAGGCTGCTGAGCAGGGACAAGGAGGCAATGAGGCCCCAGCACAGCAAGGCTCACTGGTCCCCTGCTGGCCAAGGGCCCAGGGCCAGCAGCCATGGCCCAAGTGCTGCAGGAGTTGGCTCTGGCAGGGCCTTTCAGCTGCTGCCCATCCCTGTGCCCTCTGCAGCCCAGGCTGTCCTACAGTGTCCACGCCCTGCACCTCTGTCCCTGTAGGCTGTCGTCATCCCCCGGCTGCCCCACCTGGCTGGCCCCTTCCTTTGCTGACAGCTCTGCGTCCTGCCTGCCTCTGCCTCAGCACACAAAGGCTTGGGCTGCTCCACAATCCTTCTGAGGGATGTGTTGCACCACAGCCCTGCCCTGGGAGAGAAATTCCTTTCTCCTTCTTTCTAGTCTGGACTTCCCCAGCTGTCCTTGGCATTAATTTTTTTTCTCTGGCTGTTTTTCACTATGTCAGAAGGATCCACTATCCCTGAAACCACCCTTCCATCCCTCCCAGGGCACTCCTCTGCTATCCTGAGTCTCCACTCTGCTGAGCACAAAGCTCCTTTGTCCCTATATAGTGGTCAAGGACTTGATGTCTTGGGCACCTGGACAAGAAGGACAGTTCTTCTCTACAGGAAGGAAACCACAGAACCCCAGGTTTTGAAGGCAGATCAGAGGCAAAGTCAAGCCAGCCCTGTCTGTCATTGGAGCTTTTGTCTGAAATCAACTCTTGGATATATGCAGAGTTTTGTAGGTGGAATTCCATTTCAGTTGTGGGTGCCTGGACTAGAATCACAATTCTTCTCCACAGGAAGAAAAGGGCAGAGCCCCAGTGTTTCAAAGGCTGATTAGACGCAGCCCCAAGGAGGCCAAGGCCATCCAGACCTGTTTGTCTTGGCAGCATTTTCTGGGAGCAATCCTTGGATAGATGGAATTTGGGAGGCCAAATCCCAGTTTTGTCCATGGGCATCTGGTCAAGAAGGACAGCTCTTGTCCATAGGAAGAAAAGTATAGAGCCCCAATGTTTCAAAGGCAGGTGAGAGATGGCCCTCAGGAAGCCATGGGAACATAGACATTCCTGGCAGCTTTTTTCTGGGAGCTATTGTTGGATAGACAGAATTTTGGAGGAAGATTCTCATTTGGCCATGCATGTCTGGACATGAAAGATGTTTTTTTGTAGGAAGAAAAGCACAGCCCTCCAGTGTTTTAAAGGCAGATGCAAAGTGGTCCCTAAGAGACCATGGCCAGACAGAGCTGTTGTCCTGGCAGGTTTCATATGGGAACAACCGAAGGATATAATCAAATTTGGAGGTATCACAATTTTGGCACATAGAGAACAAAGACAGTTCTTTCCCACAAGAAGGAAAGCACAGAACTCCAAGATTTCAGGGGTGCATGAGAAGCAACCCTCAACATGCCAAGGTCAGCTGGACCAGTTTTGACCCCAGGAGGCCAAGTCAACCAGGTCTGTTCCATGTTCTTGGATCCTTCAGTCCCTGCAGCTTTACAATTACCCCTTGGTTCCATGAGGCCCCACAGTATCACAACAGATCTTTGTTTCCATGAGGCCCAGCAATATCACAATGTTCTCCTTGGCTCTTGGCTCCCTTGCTTCCATGAGGCCATGCAGTGTCAAAATGGTTTCCTTGGTTCCATGGGACTGCCCAATGACACAATGGGCCCTTGTTTCCACAAGGCCTGGCTGTGTCATACTGGCCCCTTGCTTCCATGAGGTCCTGCAGTGGCACAATGATCTCATTGGTTCCACGAGTCCTGTGGGAGTCCAGGGTGTCACCCTGGCTTTCCTGGGGATCCAAAGACCCTCCCTGGCAGACCCTCGAGAGTCCCCCGAGTGAGACCCAAGTGCCTCAGGGGCTGGATTTAGCTCCTTGGGAGAATTTGCAAACACTAAGGGAAGAGATGCAAGCTATGAAAATAAGTTGAGTGTGAGTTAGATTGTTAGAATGTAGAATAAGTAGATTTTCGGAATGTTTATATTAAGCACCATGTGGTCAACATGGAGGATTTGGGGCGTGGTGGGCTTCTTCCTCCTTCTCCTTCATGTCACCCATTTTGGAGGATGTGTTGGCAGCCATAGATTGGATGGGGACAAAACTGGACATTGTAATAAGATTATATTGTATTGGAAAGTTATTGTAAATATCTAGTGCATAGTTTAGAGTATAAAAGATAAGTCCTGCCCAGCTATGCAGTCAGTCCATCCTGGTCGCCTTGCTGTACAGACCGTAGGCGAGCCATTCCTGAGATAAGAGATAATAAACAACCTTGAAACCTGGAAGATCGTCTCCTCCAATCTCTCTCTGGCGGCTTTGGGAAAACCCTGAATCCCAAATCACCTGCATGTCCAGCTGAGGTGGTCTCATGCATAATGAGACACCTCAGACTGCGACAATGTCCTGCAGCTCCACAATGGCCCTTTGGTGTCACAGTGTGTAACAATGGTATCTTTGGTTCCACAAAGTCAGAATGTCCCCGTGGTCTCACGGAGCCCCACAGTGTCACTAAGATCCCCTGGATTCCATGAGGCCCTGCTGTGCTACAATGACCCCTTGGTTATACAAGGCCCTGCAGTGTCACAATGGTTCCTTGGTTCCAATGGGACCTGAAGTGCCATGATGGTCTCCATGGCTCCCTGAGGCCCTGTAATGTCACAATGGACTTTTGGTTCCATGAGATTTTGTACTGCCAACAACAATCTCCTTGGTTCTGCAGTGTCACAATGGACCCTTTGTTCCATGGGGTGCCTGGCCTCCCACAGCCCCTCACAGCTGCTTACAGCCCCTCACAGCCCCTCAAAGCCTCCCACAGACTTTCACGGCCCCTCACAGCCTCTTACAGCCCTTCGTGGCCCCTCACAGCCCCTCATGGCCCCTCATAGCCCCTCACAGCCCCTCATCGCCCTCATGGCTCTTCCCAAAGGAGAAGGGGTCAGGCCCTGCTTGTTCCCCATTTTATTTCAATCCCTTCACAGCAATGAGTAAAGAAAGGCTGAAATGGAGCCTTTCCCCAGCGTTGCCCTTGGGGTTAATTGCGGGCTGAAGCTCTGTGCTGGCTTGCCTGAGTGTGAACATCCCTGCACCCCAAGGCCTTTGCTGTCCCCCGTGTCCATTCCCTGTCCCCAGTCCCGCCTGGCTCTGGCAGCAGCGCAGTGGGCGCCAGCCCGGCCCAGCCGGGGCTGCCAGGCAGGAGCAGCAGCAGCACCGGCCCCTTCCCACCTGCTTATCCCTCGCTCCCAGGGTCTTTTTCCAGGTGAATTCTGGAGCAGAGCGACAATCACCCACACACAGCCCTGATTCCTCAGGGCCTGCCTGTGCTGCCCTGACCCAGCCTTCAGAGAAAGAAAGGGTCAGGTTCCAGTGCTGCTTTCTGTTGTAATTTGATAAACTGAGGTAAAAGAAAAGGATTCACATACCCCTGCCTTCTTCCGGCTCATCCCCGAACTCCTACCCTTCTTCCTGTCCTTTGACCTCCCCTGGTGACCTTGGAGCACATTAGAGTTCCTGTATTCTGATCCCACTCCCCTGTGTCCCTATCCCATTGGCTGCCAGCCAAAAGCCACTCCCCAAACCCTCTCCTGAATACCTGACTCTCAGAGGGGGCCGGTCTCTTTCCAGCCATGTTACCACAACGGAATAAACTGAACTGAAGGAGCCTCTTTTCTATCCCTTTCCATCCATGCTAAAATACTTTGTCTGATCTTAAGTTATTAGGAAAAAGACACAGTATCATTTTAGCAGTTGGTGCCTGTCTGTGGAGCTTGATTTTAAACCCCATTTTGCCTGAAGTCTCAGTTTTCGGACTTTAAAAAAGGCCAGTCGGGTGATTCAACTTCCTCCATGGTTGGAGCTGTTTTTACCAGCCTCAGACATAGGAGGGTGAAGTGGACACCTTCTTCGCAACCTCGGAGAAGCCGCTTCTGGATTGGAACTTTTGCAGAGTTACAGCGAAACCGCACTCCGTCTGAGAAAGGTAATATATGCCTTCGGGGAGGAGGGAACCCCAAATTAGCCCCGAGGTACAGGGGAGGGGGGTTTTAGATGGATTAGTCCGAGACTCGTGGGGGGGTTTGTACCCGTGGGTGGGAAGCGGCAGCAGTTCAGGCATGCAGCGGGGAGCACGTGGCTGGTGTTGCGCAATCCCGGCCGCCAGTACACGTGTTCTGCCAGCTCTGCCTGGCGTGGGTTACGTTGTTAGCGTAAGCACAGACGCCGGAGCGTTCCCTGAAGGGGGATTCCCCGGGACCGTCTGTGTTGCCATAGCGTAAGCCACATGGAGAGTAACAAAGGCCTAGCACCCCCATACACATCACCTGGGTTTTGCAACCGGCTGCTGTTTTGTAACTTTTCTGCGAAAGACAGGGAATTGTGCATTTTTGTTTTTATAACATCGGAATGGGGGGGAATATTTCAGCACACCAAAAGAGTATTGTTTCTCAGCTTAAAGAAATTTTAGATGCACAGGATGTTGTAATTTCTAAGAAACAGATTGGAAAGTTTGTTAGCTGGTTGTCTCGAGAAGTTATAGAATTTGATAAGCAAAATATCAAATCGGTTTTATTTTGGGACAGTGTTGGAGATTTATTAACTTCTAAAATACAGAAAGGTGATACCACTGCTGCTTTATTTTTGCCTATATTTTTAAATATTCACAAACAATTATCACAATTAGAGAACAAAGATCAACCACAGGAAAATTCTTTAAAACCCTCTTTACCTAATTCGGAACTTCCTGTCCCTGAATTAAAAGAGAAATCAGAAATACCTCAAGAAACTACTAATACAAAAGATCCTCCAAAATACACTGAATTAGAATGTCCTGAACAACCTGCTACAAACTTATTATTGTATCCATGTCTCTCAGCACTGCCGTCTGAACACACTAATTTAGAAAATCACCCTTCTTTGGTGCAAAGGGAAAAACCTGTACTAAATCCTAACAATAACGTGCCTTTTTCTTCCAATAATCTGTTCCTGCATCCAATTCCCATTTCTGCTCAATATCTTCCTGGTTATTTTAATCCATTTTTTCAGGCTTGTGTTTCCAGGCAGCATTGTAACCCCTTTACTAACACCGGGAGGGAGGAGAACAATGGAAGCTCCGGGACAGCAGAGGCTGAGGGCAGGGGAGGGGAAGCACGTGTAACAGAGACACACACACAGCCGGCAGAGGCACAGAACCAATTAACCCTGAATCTAATAGGATTTTTGATGCTACACCAGTTCAATACATTGGTCCAAAAAAATGGTAAAAGAAACTACCAACCATTATCATACCAAGATAAAAAAGAAATTTGTAAGGTACAAAGGGAATTTGGGAGGCAAAGTGAAATATTTAAGGGAATGATGAGAGCAACTTTTACATCAAATGAACTGGTTCCGCATGATTTAAATGACCTTTTCAGGTGTTTGCTAACCCCAGCTGAATATGAATTATGGTTTAATATTTGGAAACGTTCTTTGAGCAGTCTTTTAACAGAAATTCACAAAATCCTGAACATTCCAAGGATTCTGATGATAATGAAATTACATTAGACCATTTATGTGGGGAGGGGGACATACACTGCCCTGAAAAGCAGACTCAGTTATTATCTAGATTTATTTTGGATAAAGTTTGTGAGGTAGCTGAACAGGCCTTTATTAAATTGCCAACAGTTGAAGTAACTACTAGTTATGTTAATATTAAACAATATTCTTCTGAGAATTTTTTGAACTTTATAGATCATTTAAAGACACAGGTAGAACGCCAGGTGCACAATCCAGTTATGCAGGCAGAACTGATTAAGGAATTAGCAGAGAAAAACGCCAATCAAGCCTGTTGGAGGGTCATCCTAAGCCTGCCACTATACCCAGAACCAACCCTAGCACAGATGATTGAAGCCTGTATCCGCAAAGCAGAGCTGTTCAGTACTCCTGAGAGGACCCCAAGCCCAGCACCACCTAAGCCTTCAGCACCTGAACCACCACAGATGAAGAAGCAGCAGTTATCAGCAGAGCAGCTGAAGAAGATCACCTGTTTCCAATGTCAGCAGCAAGGACATTTTGCTAGGGACTGTCCTCAGGACAGGAGACAGAAAAAGATCAACAAAAAAAAAACCAGAACTGAGGCGCAGGCCTGCCATAAACACCATAGAGCGCCAGGATATAAATTCTGCAGGCTATACTGTAGCAAAAGCCTCTCTCTTAAAAGCAAAGGGGGAGGGTGGGATGGACAATGTGGGTATAATAGATAATGTAAATGTTAAATGTTCTCTTAACAAAGACAGGCAGTTCTGTGGCCGTATTAGGCTACAGACTACCAAAGGTTTTCATTTCAGATCTGCTGAGTGGACGGTCATTGCAGTGGACATCTCAAGCTCCTTAATTGATATGACGGTTTGCCACATGGAGAGTGAGTATTTTGTTGTGGGAGACACAGCACACACACCTTTAGAAATTGAAATAGCTCCTATGACCATGAAGGGAAAAATATCTGGTGTTATCATAATAGCTCGTTGTCCGCAAGCACCTTTCTATTTGTGTGAGGGACAAATTCTAGCCCAAGCTTTTCCTATTCCAGCAGATATCACAGCAAAAGATAAATCACCAGAGGTTTACTGGGCAGAGACAGTGAAGGAGGACAAGCCTTCTCTGGCATGCAACATGACACATGGGTCAGACCATCTACATGTGAAGGGTGTTTTGGATACAGGCTCAGATGTAACCATAATACCTGAAGAGATGTGGCCTTCACACTGGGAACTGCAACCTGTAGCAGGGCAAATTCAGGGTCTAGGAGGAGTCAGATTGGCACAAATATCAAAAGCGTATTGTACAAATTGAGGGACCGGACGGCAGATTGGCCAATGTTCGTCCGTTTGTAATAGATTACAAGTGTCCCTTATGAGGAAGACATGCCATGTCACAATGGGGAGTTAAAATGATAATTCCAAAAACTCCTAAGGATTTTTAGAAGCGGCCACCGTGGGTGCCGAGTCCGGAAGCTAACATGGCTAAGTGACACACCTATCTGGACAACACAGTGGCCGCTAAGAAAGGAAAAGTTACAGGCACTTGAAAAACTTGTAGAGGAACAATTAGCAAAAAATCACATAGAAGAAACAACAAGTCCCTGGAATTCCCCAATCTTTGTAATAAAAAAACCAGGGACAGACAAATGGAGATTATTACATGATCTTAGGGAAATAAATAAAGTAATTCAGGACATGAGATCTCCTCAACCTGGGATGCCTTCTCCAACTATGTTACCTAGAGATTGGCAATTGGCAGTATTAGATATCAAAGATTGTTTTTTCCAAATCCCACTTCACCCTGAAGATGCTCCCAGGTTTGCATTCTCAGTACCATCATTGAACAGAGAGGCTCCAATGAGGAGATACCACTGGAAAGTGCTTCCACAGGGCATGAAGTGTAGTCCTGCTATCTGTCAGTGGTATGTAGCTTCATTGTTGTCTCCTGTGCATGCACAGAGAAGGGATGACATAATACTACACTACATGGATGACGTGCTGGTGTTTGCTCCTGATAATTCCATACTTCAACACATGCTTGACCTAGTAGTTAAAGTTTTAACCTCTGCTGGATTTCAATTACAGGATGACAAGGTTCAAAGGATGCCACCTTGGAAATATCTGGGCCTAGAGATCACTGCCAGGACCATTGTTCCACAGAAATTAGAAATTAATTGTAATCCTAAAACTCTTGCAGATCTCCATTCCCTGTGTGGGTATTTGAATTGGGTAAGACCTTGGTTAGGCCTCACTAATGAGGACTTACAACCCCTTTTCAATTTATTGAAAGGGGACAGAGAGCTGGTTTCTCCTAGGGAGCTGACATCAGAGGCAAAGGCTGCAATTGGAAAGGTACAGAAAGCTCTGTCTGAAAGGCAAGCTCACCGCTATCAACCTGAACTGCCTTTCAAATTCATTGTTTTGGGAAAACTGCCACACATACATGGTTTAATATTTCAGTGGATAGAGGGGCAGAGAGACTCACTCTTAATCATAGAATGGGTCTTCCTCTCCCACCAAAGATCCAAAACTATTACACAACCACAGGAACTTATGGCTCAGTTGATTCAAAAAGCAAGAATGAGGTTACGTGAGCTGTCCGGATCTGATTTCACATGCATACACCTGCCAATTAAACTTTCTGGGGAGGGAAAGAATTCTCCTGAAAGGCTAACAAAAGAGATGTTTGAGCATTTGTTGCAGAGCAATGCCAGCCTCCAGATATCTCTGGACAGCTACACCGGACAGATATCTGTTCACAGCCCAGCTCATAAGTTGTTCAATGAGGAATTCCACCTCATACCTCGTGAGAACAGGAGCAGGAGACCACTCAAGGCAGTCACAGTGTTCACAGACGCGTCGGGGGCCTCCCACAAGTCGGTGATGGCTTGGAGAAATCCCTAGACTCAGCATTGGGAAGCCGATGTTGAGTTTGTGGAGGGGTCACCCCAGATTGCAGAGCTGGCTGCAGTGGTGAGAGCCTTTGAGAAGTTCTCAGAACCTCTAAATCTGGTAACAGATTCTGCTTATGTCGCTGGGGTGGTATCCAGAGCGGAGCAGGCAGTGCTCAAAGACATTGATAACGAGCAGCTCTTTAGGCTGTTATCAAAACTAATCTATTTGGTTTCACACAGAGAACATCCCTTCTATGTGATGCATGTGAGGTCGCACACGGATTTGCCAGGTGAGATCACAGAAGGGAACTGTATGGCAGACACCTTAGCAGCTCCAGCAGAAAAGGCATGCCTTCCTGACATCTTCCAACAGGCAAAGCTGAGCCACCAGCAATACCACCAGAATGTACCAGGTTTGGTCTGTCAATTTCAGATAACACGGAGTCAGGCCAAGGCTATTGTCGCCACCTGTCCCAGCTGTCAGCTCCAGGCCATGCCATCGCTGGGTATGGGGGTTAATCCCCAGGGCCTAGGCAGCTGTGAGGTGTGGCAAACAGACATCACACACATTCCTCGTTTTGGACGCCTAAAATATGTTCATGTGAGCATAGACACATATTCAGGTGCAGTTTATGCCTCAGCTCATGCAGGGGAAAAGGCAGTACATGCAAAACAACACCTAGTACAAGCCTTCTCAGTTTTGGGGATCCCTAGAGAAATAAAAACAGATAATGGCCCAGCTTACACATCCAAGGAGTTCCTGGAGTTCACCCAGCAGTGGGGAGTGATACATAAGACAGGCATCCCACACTCCCCTACAGGCCAAGCTGTGATTGAGCGCACACACCAGACACTCAAACAAGTTTTAGCTAGACAAAGCAATTCAACTGTGTGGATGTCTCCCCAGCAAAAGCTCTGTAAAGCTTTGTTTACAATCAATTTCTTAAACTGTTCATTTGAAAATATGAGTCCTCCTGTGGTTCGTCATTTTAACAGCAGTAAACAGTTTAAATTGTCTCAACATCCACCAGTTTTGATTAGGGACCCAGAAACATGGGAAACCAAAGGTCCCTATGAGCTGGTAACCTGGGGAAGGGGTTATGCATGTGTATCAACTCCCTCAGGACCTCGATGGATCCCCCAAAAGTGGGTAAAGCCTTTTGTCCCCAAAACTCCAGCTACAGCTGAAGGAGATGAGAAGCAAGTAACCATTGCTTCCAAAAGAAGACACCGCAGAGGAAAAGGAAACAAAAACTTCATAAAGGAATACCTTCAAGCAGACAAAGACTTATAACATGTTTTTAAATGCTTGTTTTTCTTTTTAGAAAAAAGCTACCCTCAAGTTAGCCCTGTGAAGAACCCCATCCAAGTTATCTTCTTGTTAGCTTTGAACAGTGTCGCAGCTGCGTGGATCATCCCTCAGCCACGTCAGAACATCTGGGTAACCCTGGCACAGACACTCAAACAGGAAAACATATGTCTGTCCACTGCAGCAGCAACAGATCCTATGTCTACCTGCCTGGTAGGAGTCCCACTTAAAGTTAGTGAGTATTTAGGCAGCTTTGACATACACTTGCCTAATAAATCACCTGAACCATTCACATTTCACCTAGGCAGTCAGCACAGGTCATAGGTAATCCTGTAAATTTTGCTGCCAAAATTACCCAAGGCAGATCAGGAACCCCAAGCGTTAGAACTGCTTGCTCCTACCCAGCAACATACTGCATTCATTTTAAAGATTATCCAACACTCACTGACACAAAAGGCTTTCATCTCATCCGACAATTTCGTAAGGAATTTGTGGCCACGAAGTGGTGTACTTACACAAACCATATTCCAGCTAAAGATCCAGTTCATACAAGTCCCAAAATTCTACCAAAGGGATTGTTTTTAATTTGTGGGGACTGGGCGTGGGCTGGGATTCCTTCTAATCTTCTGGGGGGACCATGTACTATAGGGCGGTTGTCCTTGTTAGCACCCAACAAAACCTTAATTAGTGATTGGACACATAAAAGCAAATCTGGTAGTAAAATACAAAAGAGAAGTGCAGATAATCTGGACCCAAATTGTGATGCAGAAATTTTCCATTGGGCTAAATCAAAAAGAATTGCTGTGTCTGTATTTCTCCCATGGGTTGCAGCAGCAAAAGCTCTGGGTGAATTAGGTCACCCAAGACCTAACAAGTTAAACAAGCAAATTTAACTTCAACTGCCATCAGCTCCCTCCTAGAAGATGAAGAAATAACCAGGCAGGCAACACTACAAAACCGTGCTGCAATAGATTTTCTCCTATTACTACATGGACATGAATGCCAGGAGTTTGAAGGACTATGCTGTATGAACCTGACTTCAAAGGCTCCTAATGTCCACGCTGCTCTGCGAGATATGAAGCACCTGATTGGACAAGTGAAACAAGAATCAGAAGACTGGTTTAATGAACTGTTTAAGGGCTGGGGGTTTTCTGGGTGGTGGACTTCCATAGCCAAAACTATTATGTTGCTTGTTGTTATTCTTTTCCTTGTAGCTATGGCATTTGGGATCATACGTCATTTAATATTTAAGGCCATTAATGGAATCATTTCTTCTACCTCAGGGGACAATCATATAGAAATGACAAATATAAAACAGTCTAACTCTCCCACTTATCTCAAATGGTGGTCAAAATAAAATTCGGACTAGAATTAGTTTAAAGTCATCCTCCTACTTAAAAAACAAAAAACGGGGAGATGTTGTAATTTGATAAACTGAGGTAAAAGAAAAGGATTCACATACCCCTGCCTTCTTCCGGCTCATCCCCGAACTCCTACCCTTCTTCCTGTCCTTTGACCTCCCCTGGTGACCTTGGAGCACATTAGAGTTCCTGTATTCTGATCCCACTCCCCTGTGTCCCTATCCCATTGGCTGCCAGCCAAAAGCCACTCCCCAAACCCTCTCCTGAATACCTGACTCTCAGAGGGGGCCGGTCTCTTTCCAGCCATGTTACCGCGACGGAATAAACTGAACTGAAGGAGCCTCTTTTCTATCCCTTTCCATCCATGCTAAAATTCTTTGTCTGATCTTAAGTTATTAGGAAAAAGACACTATCATTTTAGCAGCTTTCAGCCCTGTTTTACTCACCTTGAGGTGACAGCAGGAGGCTTTTGTTTCCTTTGCCTTGGGAATTGTAGATCATGGCTGCTCTTGGCCCTCTGCTGCTTGCCACTTGAATTTTATCCATGAAACTGAAATTGCCTTTTTTAATCAGTGCTACACGGAGTGTTTTGTGACAGGAATCTTGGGCTGTGTGTTGCAGGTATCATGATTTGCAGATCTTGAAATGTTCACAAGTCCCTGAGCACAAAGCTGAGGAGAGTTAAAGACACACAGGCCACATTTGCAGTGCTCAAACACAGCCCTGTTGCTGGTGCTGCTGAAATAGAATCAGCTGACAGAGGCCATAACAGAAATTGCTTCTGGAGCGTCAAATAAAATGAAAAAATCCACCAGGACAAAGATAAACCAGAACTTCTCGCCTCGCTTCATTGCTCCTTCTGAGCAGCAGCAGAAGATGGAGAAGCCCAGAGGTATTTCCAGCTGTTGCTGGTCCCAGTGGGAGCCCAGCCTGCTGCCCAGCCCCAGCAGGATCCTGAGCCCAGCCCGGGCAGCTCCCGCAGTGTCGGAGCTCAGTGCACGTGGGGCCAGGCTCAGAGCCCCGGGCACAGCCGCCCATTGCGGGGCAGCGGCGCTGGCGGAATGTCCTGCTGCCCAAACCTCCTGCTCCTGCCACACAGCGCCCAGCCTTCTCCCCTGCTCCTCCCCTCCCAGCACAGCATAAATTCCAGCTCGGAGGAGGCTTCCCCAGACAGGGCTCAGGCTCTTGTTTCAGCCTGAGTGTCCTGCAGAGGAACAGGGCATCTTTCATGCACTTCCACAAGCTCAGGGTTCCAATTTCATGGAGCATCTGGCATGCAAATAGCCTTGCTAAAAAGGACAAAAGCAGAGGGAATGAATTGGAAATTATTAGGAAAAATTACCCTTCTTACTGACGAAGTTCATTCCCTGCATTCCTCCTTTTCAGATTCTTTCAGTCATCTACTGAGAGGTCCAGCTTCTTCTGGTGCTTTTCATGAACTGATTGTACTCTTGATTTATACCAGTGCAAGAGATGTAGAATCAGCTAAACTGAACATAGAAACAATCTCCCTCTGTCAGCCCATTTTCTCGTTCTAGATCACTTTCAAGATGTCCATGGAGACATTGGAATGATTATCACACAACTCTCCACTTCTGGCTGCAGGCTCTGGAGATTCTTTCTCTGCATACAGTCAGGCTTGCATTACCTAACAATTCCTGGCACCACCTCATGTTTTCTTAGGTTAGAACAGTAGCAATGAAAACCTTACCACGGCACAACTCCCCATCCCAAACGGAAAAGAAAGAACAAGTTGTCAAGTTCTCAAAACCTTTGTCCTGCTTTGCTGCACGAGTTGTGCTGCACACACTGTGTGTAAAGCCAACAGAAGCTGTAGTTGGTGGCACATCTTGTGACAGAAGCTGCACCTTATTATCCAGGAAGGGTTCTTTGAAAGAGCAAACAGGACTGTGGAGAAGATCCTGGGAAAACTGAAAACAGCTTTAAAGAAGTGAAATGAAAATGGAAAGATGTTGAGGATTGGTTAGAAAGCCATGGACATAACTGTGGACATGGCTTGGCAGAGGCCTTATTGCAGGAAAATGGTTCCTGTTAGTAGCTAGGCCCCGCTTTTAGGCAGACATTAAAAGCCTTATTGTAAGCATAAGCAGATTTTGCTGAGAGCAGTGCTTGAGGCTTTTGCAAAAGCAATGGAGCTAGCAGAATTGCAGAGTTAGTCGATAAGCAATACATATACCCATTGTTCAAGCAAGGCCTTAGCTGTCAGGAAGGCACGTAGAAAGCGAGGCATAACCCTGAGATGGATACTAATATACCAATAAGTATAAGAATAAGGGAAGTAGAAGCCAAGACTAGCAGCGAGGTAGCACGTATACCTTTTGGCTAGAAATTCAGTAGGCGTGATTATCTCACACTTGCATTAACCAATAATAATAGAAGGCGTACATAGCAAAAACCAATAAGATTGTACTAATATGAATAATGCTGATTATGTTATTCTGGACTATAAAACTGTCTGATGCTCTTAATAAAGCTGGATTATGCTTTATCAATCACATTGATTGTGTCTGGCTAATCCCCTCGCCGACGCCTCCGTAAAGTGGCTCCGTGCCCCCGTAAGGTCTCCCCTCAGGTTGGACCTGATGGTCTTGATCTTCCAACCTAGTGATTCTGTGATTCTGTGATTCTGTGGATTCTCTGAGTCTTTCAGCTGAATTCTCTGTCCCTGCCCTTTCCCTGGATCTCCATTGCAGATGGAAGCTGCTGGTGCCATTCTCACCTTTAACCCCCAATTTGAATGCAGACAGATGTTCCCAGGTGTGTTAAGCAGGTGTTGCTCAATGTTTATGTGCAATTTTTGTATCCTCATGGAACCAAGGAGACCCTGTGGAACTGTGGGAACTCATAGAACCAGAAAGCCATTGAGAGATTGGGGCGGGATGGTACCATTGAGATACTGCAGATCCAATGACACCATGGTGACACTGTGGAAACTCATGGAGCCCTGGGCATTGTGGCACAGCAGGGCCTTGTGGAACCAAGGAGTGAATTGTGACTCTACCAAACCTCATTGAACCAAGGGGCCATTGTGACACTTCAGAAGTTTGTATACCAAGGGGTCCACAGTGACACAGTGTGGGGTCCATGAAACCAAGGGGCCATGGTGACACTGTGGGACCCCTTTGTCAGTGCTCCATTGTGACATTGCTGGACAGCATGGAATCACAGAAGACACTGTGACAGTACACGGCATCATGGAACCAAGGGGCAGTTGTGGCACCATGGAAATTGCGACAATTGCAGTACCATAGGACCATGGAGACCACTGTGACACTACAAGACCCCAAGGAACCAAGGATTCATCTAACAGTGTGTGACACATGGAAATGAGGGCCCATTGTCACATAGTGGGGTCTCATGGAATTATAGACCTTTGTGACAGTGCAGGGCTTCATGGAACCAAGGGGCAGTTCTGTCACTGCCTGGGTTTATGGAGCCAAGGTAAGCACTGTGTTATGGAACCTAATGGAATTGTTGCAAATGATACAACTTTCAGGGTTGTTTTTTTTTAATATCTCTTCAGTGAGGAATGTGTTCGCCTTTGCCCAGGAAGAGGGGAATTGAAGTTTCTCTTCAAAAGACTCTGTTCACCATAATTGGGTAAAGGCTGATGAATTTAACATCTACAGATTGAGAGTAACCAGAAGATACACAGGAGGTAAACGAACATTAATGAACATCATCCCCAGCGTGGCTGGAGACACCTGGTCTGGGAAAAGATTGGTAAGACAATCAAAGAATGAAGACCCAATTCACATCAAAGGCAAAGGGATCAATAACCAACAGGAAATCAAATAGTAAGAACTGTCCAATTTAGATCAATTAATTTCTTCAATGAAACATGAACTTCTTTGGGTTTTGTCTGTATAAACATGTGTAAAGCCTAGTAAAGAATGGTGTGTGATGGAATGATTTTCACTGCACAACCCAGGCGTGTGTGGGGTGGAATGATTTCTATTGCACATGCTGGCCTATTCTTATTAGGCCAGAATAAAATAATGCCTAAATTCTCCAACACTGAGAAGATGTTGTTGAGGAGTTCCTATTTTTCATGCAGTTTCAGTGTCAGTCCCACTGAGGTTCATCACCAACAAAGGCTCCTCCTGGACTCCTTGGAGAAGATAATTGGAGACCCTGATTGCACGGAACTCTCAGAGACTCCAAGACAAAAGCAAAACCCAAAGTCCTTGGAAAAAACCTGCAGTCCCTGGGAGCATGAAGGAGCTCTCCAGGGCCATTCCTGACCAAGGATCCCCAGGGACTGGGCCCAGCAGATCCCTGAGGCCACTGGGATGTGGGGGGGATGCTGAGGGCAGGACAAGGGGTGACAGTGCCCAGCCTTGCTGGGGCTGTGCCAGGAGGCCCCAGTGGCTCAGGACAAGGTGTCTCCTCACAGCCCTTGGTGGCACAGAGCCTGCTGTGCCCCAGGGCACCAAGACTTGGCTTCTCCTGGGCACTACCATCCCTGCCAGGGCCCTTGGCCATGTCCAGCAAAGCTTGTCCTGTGCTGTCCCACAGCTGCTGCTGTGTCCCTGCAGGCTGCATGCTCCCATCTTGCTGCCCCTGGCTCTGCCCTGCCATTGCCAGCCCTGCCCTGACCTCTGCCCACCCTCACCCTCACTGTGCCTTGGGATACACACACAGGCACTGAGCTCATCCTTCTCTTCCTGGGTGCTTCTCCTGCCACAGCACTGCCCTGGGAGGGTTCATTCCTCACAGGAGCTCCTCTGTTTGTACTGGTGCATTTTATAGCTCTGCTTTTGCCTGTCTGTCAATTCTGTCTTCAAAGAGCTCACTAAGGAAACGTTTCATTGAATCATGGAATAACAGAGGTGGGAAGAGCCCCCTGAGCCCCCTTGGCCTGGGTATGGCTGGGATGGAGTTCCCTTTGCCCAGAGCAGCCCCTGTCCTGCTGTACCTGGCTCTTGTGGCTGGAGTGGGTTTGGTCCCACCCCAAGGCTTTGGCTGTCCCTGAGCAGGGCTGGTCCCACATGAAGCATCTCTGCCAACCCCCAAACCAATGGTCTGGGAGTGGGCAAGTGTTCCTGGGGACACAGGGATGGGACAGCTGGATTGGACTGACCCAAGGGATCTTCCATTTCATGGGATGTCCTGATGAAGGGAAATAAGGAGGATGAGAGGGTCTCTGGATTTTCTGTATTAATACATTTGTCTTCCAAAGCAACTACTACATGTGCTGAATTCTTGTGCTGAATTTTGTTTTTCCATGATTTTCCCTGCTTCTGCATTTGGACTTTGATTTTTACTTACCCACTCCAACCATTAATCCTATTTTATGGTGACTCACAATTACTTCACCTTTTTTTCTTCTGTTTTCTGAGTAAGGAGGGAGAGTGACAGAGACACTCTGTTGTCACTGGATGCCCAGAGGGGTTTAACCACAGCCACCTTGCCCAACTCTGCTCTTATGGGCACCCCCAGAAATGTCAGGGCTCTGTCAGGTGCCCACCCCTGGGCTGGGCTCATGCCCTGCTCACAGCCCCAGGGGTGTCCAGGGACCGAGTCCTTCCCTGGCACACACACAGACAGTTCATTGCAGCACAAGCAGGGGCTCCCTGGGCTCTGCTGCCACTGCCAGAGCCTGGCAGGGACCTCAGCCCTGCAGGTGTCACCCTGCCCTGCCCCTGCCCGAGGTGCACCATGGCCGGAGGGATGGACACGGGGAGCTCTGGGCACAGGAGCTCATCCCAGCCCTGCATCCAGGGGTTCCCAGGGGACATTACTCTCTGGAAAATCCAGGAACAGCTGAAGGTGTTTTTGCTCACTGGGTTTATGTCCCCTCACACACACACAGGATGTTCAGGGCTGTGGAATGTCCCTGCACTGCAAACACAGACTCCTGACGCGGTCACTTGATGTCCCTCCAGGCAGGGAAGAACAACCTCTGTGCCCGGGGGTGAGAGGCACTGCTGGAAGCGGCACTGGCTTTGCAAGGGCACTGTTGGGACAGCCCCACCCTGAACACTGCCACACTTTTGCTGGTCATTGCTCTTCTCCTCTCCAGGGCGCTGTGTTGGGAACATCCTTGGGAGCAAATTGGGAAGGAGATTGAAGCTTTCAGGCCCTGCGCTGTGGAGATGCCCTTGCATGATGGAAATGCTGTTGCAGAGCCCAGCTCTGTCCCAGCAGTGCCCACAGCCTGTCCCTGCCTGCAGTGCCCGGGACAGTCAAGTCACACAGCAGGACAGGGACTGAGCTGATAGAGCCCTGAGGCCTTAAACCAACACATGGGCTCTGAAGGGGAGTGTAGAAGTGAAGGAAGGGGAGGTTATGGAGCAAAAGTCTTGGACCTGCCTGGCAGTGAGGAGCACTGGGACTCCTTTTTCACCCCAGCTCTGCCCAGAGGCACCAACCCTGCAGCTCCAGAGAAGTCAGGGAGGAAATATGTCAGGCAAACACAGCAAAACAGAGTTCTTTAATTTGTGTAAGCACATATGTAGTATAGTTCTGGATTATATAATCTGTGGTTCACACTAGAAATGCAAATACTGAATTGAAAAGAGTACAGACAAAGATTTTCCTGTGAACAAATTTTCAGAAATATAATACCTGTGCCAGCGAAAAAAACACAAGACACAGAGTGGGCATTAATGAATAAAATTGCAATAGCTGCACAGCAGAATGAGAGTTTATTCCTTCTGAAAATCATTCATGATCATTTTCCTCAGGCCATCCTTGAGCTCCTGGTTCCTCAGGCTGTAGATGAGGGGATTCAGAGCTGGAGGCACCACTGAGTATAGAACTGACAGGGCCAGATCCAGAGATGGGGAGGAAATGGAGGGGGGCTTCAGGTAGGCAAAAAAGGCAGTGCTGAGAAACAGAGAGACCACTGCCAGGTGAGGGAGACAGGTGGAAAAGGCTTTGTGCCGTCCCTGCTCAGAGGGGATCCTCAGCACAGCCCTGAAGATCTGAACATAGGAGAAAACAATGAACACAAAACAACCAAACATCAAACAGACACTAAGAGCAATGAGCACATGTTCCCTGTAGTTGGAATGTGAGCAGGAGAGTTTGAGGATCTGGGGGATTTCACAGAAGAACTGGCCCAGGGCATTGCCATGACACAAGGGCAGGGAAAATGTATTGGCTGTGTGCAGCAGAGCATTGAGAAAGCCACTGGCCCAGGCAGCTGCTGCCATGTGGGCACAAGCTCTGCTGCCCAGGAGGGTCCCATAGTGCAGGGGTTTGCAGATGGACACGTAGCGGTCATAGCACATGATGGTCAGCAGAGAATACTCTGAACCAATGAAGAACAGAAAGAAAAAGAACTGAGCCGCGCATCCTGAGTAGGAGATGTTCCTGGTGTCCCAGAGGGAATTGTGCATGGCTTTGGGCACAGTGGTGCAGATGCAGCCCAGGTCAGTGAGGGCCAGGTTGAGCAGGAAGAAGAACATGGGGGTGTGCAGGTGGTGGCTGCAGGCTACGGCGCTGATGATGAGGCCGTTGGCCAGGAGGGCAGCCAGGGAGATGCCCAGGAAGAGGCAGAAGTGCAGGAGCTGCAGCTGCCTTGTGTCTGCCAATGGCAGCAGGAGGAAGTGGCTGATGGAGCTGCTGTTGGACATTACGGCACTCGGGGCATTGTAAACTGTTGGAAAAAACCATTGACAATGTGGGACATATTTCCTTGAGTCAATCCTATGTTATTTTTTTGCACATTCACTGAAAATTACTTCTCTTTTTGGGGGGTAATTTCACTTGCCTTGTTTTATTCTTTTTGAATTTGGATCTTTACTGCTGAGTTACTGCCTCATCTTCTACATTGAACTCAGCCTGAACACTGGAGAGCACCGAAGGAAAACAGGGCTCCCTGTACCCCAGTGCAGTCAGACTGCTGGTCCCACACTGTTGGCACTTGGTCATATTATCTCTCTCTATTTCAGGGTGACTGCACTTAAAACATGCTTGAAAATAAAGGTAAGGTTCGATTTAAAAGTCACTTTTTCTAAACTCTTTTGTCTTAGCCTGTGAAGCCGGACAGGAAGAGATATCCAGGGTTGGTCTGGCTCTCTGCTGCCTAGAGTTGTGCCTACTGGGAGCTATTTCTCTGTAGCCAAGACTTGTCCCTGCCAGTGCTGCCAGAGCCCAGTCCTGCACTGCGGGCTCAGCTCTGCCCTGCAGACCCCTCCCAGCACAGGGCACTGCCCAGGGGCATCTCCCTGGCAGCAGGGCCTTAAGGGCAGCTTAGGCAAACTGAGGTGCTGCAAGCCAAGGTGCTGCTGCTGCTGTCTGTAGGCAGAGGAGGGTGAAGAGGCACTTTGTGAGGGAGATCTGAGGCAGATCTGCTGATGCCCAGTGGCACAGTGCAGGACTCTCAGTGTCACAGACACACCTGGCAGCCCCTTTCTCTTCCCTTGAGGAGAAAGATGAGAGCAGTCCTGGCCAGGTAGAACCTTCTGCACAGCAGGAAGAATCTGCCCTGATGGGGGTCGCTCCTTCCACCTCCAACTTCTCCCCACAGTCCATGAGGAGCTCCCAGGCAGGCTGAGAGCTGGCCCTGGCAGGTGGCACATCCCCTGGGCTGGCCAAGAGCCCTGAGGGCTGCAGGAGCTGCTCTGCAGGACAGCCATGGGCAGCCCTGGCTGCAGCCCCAGCTTTAGCCCCTGCAGCCGTCCCTGGCAGCAGGAGCCATCCTGCCCTGTCCCTCTGATGGTGCCCAGGGCAGCCCCGCTCTGCAGCACATCCTCCTCCTCCTGTGCCTCAGACAAACTGGGAGAGTCCTCCTGACACATCCCCCAGGCTGTGGGCTGTGCTGGCTCCAGGATATCCCTGGAGCACAAGGGACATTGCCCTGCACCCACAGACTCACCATGTCCAGGGCTGTCAAGATGTTTCCCCAAGTGAAGTCTCAGCTCAATGTCATCCCAGTCTTGGCTGCCTTTAGCCTGTCTGTGCCTGGCTTCTGTCCCCTCAGTGCCTGCAGGCAGTGCCCTCAGCCCTGCTGGGTTGGGAGAGGAGCTGCTCCTCAGCAGAGATGTCTTTTGAAGCTTTTCTTG